>CM021784.1:11100764-11289088 GCA_011076525.1 Nettapus auritus
TTTTTTTTTTCCTTTTTTTTTTTTTTTTTTTTTTTTTTTTTTTTTCCACCTAGGAAGTCTGCCCCCAGAATTTTTGATTTAATGACAGGAAAAAATAAGGCCTTTAATTGTAGTCCCAAATCCAGAGCGAATAATAAAGTTCTGAGGGAAAAGATGCCAACCCGAGGGGTTTTATGTAGCATAACAAGCTTTCAGAGGCTGGGGTACCAGAGAAAAATGTAAACAAATTCAGAATTAAAATGTGAATGTATCTCTTCGCTTTAATTTACGCACTGTTTTATTAAATGAAAGCATAATACCTTTGTTTGAAATAAACCAATACTCCAGTCTGGATAAAGAACAGGCTTAGGACTGAAGTAGTAATCATGGAAGTTCTCTCAGTTCTCTTGTTTTGTTATGCAAACTAAGTAATGTTTTTAGGCTGTGAATTTTATATTAACTATAGATTGTGAATAATAGTGTTTCTATTTATAGTTTTCCTGTATTTGATATGAATTTGGAGTTCTCATTTTTACAACAAAAATGCTAGAGTGCCAGTAGAGATCGGGCAGAGAAAAGAACTGTATAAGGGCTATGAATCACATCATCAGGCTTGTGAATGAAGGCTACTTGGAAAGGGGTTCCACTCTGGTTAATATTCAGTACATTATCAGTTTTCTGATACCAGAATCAGAAAATGGTATCAGAAGAGCTTCCATAAAGCAAATGGAGAGGTAGGGTGATAAAACCAAATATGTGTCCATGTAAGACTTCAAAGTATTAATGAAAAGTGTTTTAAACTTGCGTTAACCTTAGAACCAGAAGAGACAGCACCTCTTTCCTGGAGCGTGTGTGTGATGATTCATATGCATCTCAGCATTTTTAATTTCTGATCACTTTTTACTTGAAGGCACAACATCCAAACTGAAGTAACGGATTTGGTGAAGGTTTTGGTGCTAACCTTGAGTTTCTGTTTCCCACAGGAAACATATTTAGTCATATTATGTCATATTTAGCACTCCTTTAAGTAGGAAATCTTGAAACAAAGCTGTTAGCAATTTGCTCAAAAATCAAGCAACAGAATTTCATAGCTGGAAAATAAATAGTTTTCCACAGTCTCTAGATGTGGCTCTTTATCACCCACATCTACTGGCCAGGTTGTCTTTAGAGCTTCTTCAAGACATGCTTCAGAGTCTCCTAGGTCGGCCTTCACAGAACATTTATTTGGCTCAAATACGCTAACTGCCTCATCGAATTCTCATTAGTTGGGAACTGTGACTTGAGAATGTTTTACGTACAAACTACCGTCAAATATGCATTCAGTGAGAAATTTGTTGCCTGCATTTGTTGGATAATAAAATCTTTCAGGGACACTCAGGTAAGTCTAGGTGCTTTTATTATATGCAGTGGTGAACAATTCACTGAAACTGAAAAACTGTATGGGAGAACACAACATTACCAACCAACATTATTTCCATTCAAAGTTGTAAAAGTTTAGTTTGCAAAATCAATTTCTGGTACACTTGTTTTTTTCCAGCAGTTTAAATGATGCCTTGAAATTTGTTTCTGTTCTGACTTTGCTTCTTGTTTATTGGCCTGCAGTGGGGAATGCCTGAATATTGCACTTCTTCTGCAAAGGGCCACTCTGCTAATGTCTGGCTCTAGTACACATCCCTAGTTTTCTTCTCTAGGAAAGCTGAAAGGAAATGCTTTGAGTATTGTTCATTCTTTATATTTAAATGATAATTATATTAATAAGTTTCTGTTACTGCAATCAAAACATAGAGATACGTGTATATAAAGACAACAGAACTTCTGGTTTTGAAAGTCAGACACTGAAATAACTTGCATCGTTAATATCTAATACTGCTTTGTCTCAATGGCAGTTGGTGCTGGGACTGTTCAATTTTTGTGTTCATCTGGGCAGTAAGTTTTGTAGTATAAGTATCACTGGAGTCCTTACAAGTTTGATTGTTGTTACCAGACAAGACTTCTGCCTGTCCTGTTTCAGTAACACCCATCTCCCTGCCTGAGGTCAGGCTGTATGATCAGCATCCATTTAGGACTTGGCCCCTTTTTGTTTGTCTGTAACTCCCAGGCCCGATCTGATGCCCTCCTGCAGGCCTCTCTGGGCTGACCCCAGGAAGGGCAGCACCAAGGCCCGAGTACAGCCACTGCCCTGAGGATCCAGCTTCGTGGCTGGGGGAGCCAGTTGTGTTTTATGTGACAGCCTACTCCTGGTGGACACGAGGCCGCAAGAGCCTCAGGAAAGGAGACCCACATGGTGCAGGCCTCACTGCTGCCTGGAAATGAACCTGTTAACAACCATACTGCCCATACCTGTAGGGGATACTGGTGGTCTCTTGTATTTTTAGATCAAAGATTCCAGGGTTTTGTCTCAGGCTAGATGTAATGAATTTTGGTTTGCAATGAGAAGAGACAGGTTAATTTATTATTATTCTCCAGCAAGTTTGGTGGACGCTGTTACACCGATTCTAGTCCTAAAACCTCACAATCTTGCTATTTCCATTATACCAGGGTATCTTCTTTGTTCTTTAGAGGGACTGCTTTTTCCTTCCACTTGTTAATTTTTAAACCGTATGATAATATGTAATAATTACAATCAATTTGTTGTTGTTTTTCTAACATTTTAACAGTAAGATAACCAATTTTTTCTCTTCTCTTGCAGTCTCCATCTGCGTTGCTATGGCTTTGGGAGACCCGGTGCTTTAGGGAAGCTTTTTTTATTCTTATCTTATTTTTATTTATTTTTTACCACGGGAGCACCGTTTAGGTTGTCATATTTCATTGATATTTGTTGTGTGGTTTCAGCCTTCCTTTACCAGGCAGTGGCTGCACGAACGCCCGCTCCAGGGGGAGCAGCGCTGAGGCGTGAGGTGACGGCCCCGCTCCTCCAGCACGGCCGGCTCCTCGCACCGGCTCTGGGGCGAGAAACTCCCCAAGAAGCGGCAGAAGGGTGACGAATTTCAGTCACAAACCACCCTCACAGCTCCAGAGGCCGCAGCGGCAGTGCCTCCCCTCAGCTGAGGCCGGCCCGGGGCGGGACAGGCTCCGCCCGGCCGCCGCCCGCCATTCCGCGCCGCTCCGCCCCGGGGGCCGGTCGCGGCCTGGTTCCGGCCATCACCGCGGGTTTTTCGGCCGAGGAGCCATGGAGGACGCCGATTACTTCGAAGGGAGCACGGCGGAGTGGGGGAACGAAGCCGACGGGGGGGCGGTGAGAGCCGGCGGGCGCCGGGCCTGAAGCGGTCAGGGGTTGGGGGTCGCCGTCCCGCCGGGCTGCTCTGGGCACCGGCGGGCTCCCGTCCCCCTTTTGGGGTCTGGGGGGCTCCGGGGGGCTCCGGGGCTTCTTCTACAAGGTGGTGATGGGTTTGCGTCTTCTCTGTTAAATCGGTTTGTTTGTTTGTTTGTTTTCCGGGAGCGGGTCGTGTGCTGTGGGTTAAGCGGGGAAGAACTGAGGTGACTGACCTGGCTGTGTTTGCAAACAGCAGGATGATGAGGATGGGGAGGGAGAGGATGATGCCGAAGTCCAGCAAGAATGCCTGAAGAAATTTTCAACTCCTGACTACATAATGGAGCCGTCTATATTTAACACGCTAAAAAGGTGAGTGCAGCTTGCTGTACTGTTTTGTATGGAAGTATGCAAAAAATAAATGATGCTGTTATTTTCCCTTTGTTTTTAGAGTTCCTTTTTTAATACAGTTTTCAAATTGTTCTTTCCTAATTCTTTCATCAGATATTTCCAAGCAGGAGGTTCTCCAGAGAACGTCATCCAGCTTCTTTCTGAAAACTATACAGCAGTGGCACAGACTGTAAATTTGCTGGCAGAATGGCTCATTCAAACAGGTAAGATAGGTAATACTGTATAATTTGGGTCTGTAGTCTGTCTTTCATCATAAATATGTGAATTAGTGGCAAATTTGATCATACTCAATAGTGGGTCGTATTAGAGTTGTTATCCTGTATGTATATGTGACTCAATTCTTTAAAATGTGAAAGATGTCTTCAGAATGCATATTGCCATTCCTTTCTGTTCTTGTGTAACATTGTAATATGTTGATTCTGTTCAGAGAATAAGTAATCTGTTGGTTTTGGTCAAAACTACTGATACCCAGCATATTTAAAGCAGATGGACTCTAGCCTGCAGTAGCGTGGGTTTGTGCACTAATCCTGATAATCACTTTTGTGTTTAGGATATTTTGGTATCGCACCTAGTGACAGTCTTGTGAGATGACTGGCATTGCTGTTAGTATGAGTTATGAAGAGAGCCAGAGCAAAGGGCTACTGTAACCTGCCTATGACCCTAAGCATAGTTTGCGTTTAGGAAAAATGACTGAGAATCTCAAAATCTGTACATCTCAGTATCTGCATGGCTTGAAAATAGAACTGATGGCTCTTCTCTGTGGATAGATTTCTGGTAAATTGCAGAGAAGCTTCAGTTCTCATACTAGAACATTGTTGAAAAATTGAAGATGTTGCTGCCAAGTTTGGATTGCATCTGCCAAGTTCTTTGTTCCTTCTATAAAGGTGTTGAGCCAGTACAAGTTCAAGAGACTGTGGAAAACCATTTAAAGAGCTTACTTATCAAGCATTTTGATCCTCGGAAAGCAGATTCCATCTTTACAGAAGAAGGAGAGGTATGTGTGATATCCGTGTTGTTATCTTTACATTACATGAGTGGATTCTGTATAGATGTCTTTGTGTGATGGCGTAGTAGATGGCGGGGATGGAAAACTGTCTTCTAAGCTGTTTAGTTAAGAAACAACTGTTTTCAGAAAGCCAGGTCTATTTCACTAGCGTCCTCAGGGGCTTAGAGAACTTAGAAAAGTGGAATGCATCCTTTATTGTAATAAAGTCCTGCATAGCAACTGATTGGACTCCTGAGAGGTAAAAAGCTTACTTGTAATGATATTGACATGTAGATAGTCTTACATTTATTTCTGTTCCTTTAATCTTTTCAGACTCCAGCATGGCTTGAGCAAATGATAGCACACACAACATGGAGAGATCTCTTTTACAAGTTGGCAGAAGCCCATCCAGACTGTTTAATGCTTAATTTTACTGTGAAGGTAATATGCTCAAGTGTAATAAATTAGACGATCCATACCAGGCTAATTGTTCTGGCATCAGATGTTGGCTATAATATTGCCTGTATCTCATATGTGTTTCTGTTAATACTACCAATTCAAATGTCACAACAGTACAAGTACATATTGGTGAGAGGAATTGTCCTACAAATTGTGAATGTCGTTTTCCAGTTTGACCTACTGCTTTTTGAGATTTTTTTGCTCAGATCTGTTTGAAAATTGTGAATCGTGTTTTCTAAACTGTATTTTTATGCTTACTGGGTTGTGAATTCAAAGGCTTTCAAGTAAGCCTTTGTTTTTATGCAACAGTGAAACAAAACTATATTGCTATGTAAGAGAAAAATAGCGAGAATGTCTGTATCTCTAATTTTATTTTTATTGCCATGTCCTAGTGACTTGTTCTGTTTTTGAAGATTGTTTGCAGTACAGAAAGTCTTAAGCATTGGATACCTTTTATATAAATTATTTGCAGTGTTACCAGAATTCCCTTACTTTTTTGCTATAAGAACAGATTTATCTTGTGAGCCCTGGGAAATAGTTGTTTAAAGGTTTTTACACGTTTTTTTTCCCCATAACAGTTATTCTCCTGGGCTTTTTGCACATGAATGTATGTGTGTGCATAAGACCCTATTACTATATATAGTATTTATTATATATGTACATCCATATATATGTATAAGTACCAAAGATAACTAATTTTTAATCTTGCTTTGTGGCTCTTGTTGGCATGCATATTTAGTATCATGTTAGGAGATAACGTTCTTATATTGGAGGTATAATTCATGTGAATAATTTTGTTTCCTGTGTGAACAACAGGTTTCTAACAATTTGTGGTGCAGTGGAACGCTTCAGATCTTCATTGGTTTCCTTTACTGTATTCTAAATGATGAACATGAGTTCCAGCAAGTGTATGCAGAGGAAAATCTCATGTGGTGTACTAGGCTTGTTAGGATATCTGAAATATCAATTTAAATAATATAGGTATTAAGTGATTTATTTATTAATTTATTTATTATTTTTGTTGTAGCTTATATCTGATGCTGGATATCAAGGGGAAATAACTAGTGTTTCGACAGCATGTCAGCAACTGGAAGTATTTTCCAGAGTCCTGCGCACATCTCTGGCAACAATTTTAGATGGAGGGGAAGAAAACCTTGAGAAAAACCTGCCTGAGTTTGCTGTAAGTTCTCTGTTCCTTTTTATGTGGGGAAAAATATTTTTTTCCTTTCCAGTTAGAATATACAAATCACTGTGGGATTGTAGAAAATGTTGACATCTTCTGAAGTCTTAGAGAATTTTATGAAAAGAAGCTATATATGAGTTAAAAAATATAAATTTGGTGATTCTGTCACCAGTCATGTTTTGAGCTGTGTATGTAACATTTCCATTTCTTAAATGGATCGTATAAAGGAAAAAGAAAAACTGTCTTCTTTCACACTTAATGCAACATCTAAATATCAGTCTAATCAGTTCTCTGTCAAATTCTAATAATTGTTTTATCATCCATGTCAGTGTGAAAGTTGCCATCCGAATCAACATAGCATGTGCTCTTTATTGTGAAATAGCATAATGACTTTTGGATGGCTTTGGACTTGGCTTACTTTTTACATATTGCGGAGTATGAGTAGGGTAAATGTCCCTCTCATCTAAGAAACATACATACTCAATGTAGTCATTTCTTCTTGCATGGTATCAATGCACAATGATAGACTGCTTTTCTGTACTTGCATCTTCCTTCTCTTCCTTTTGTATTAGTAGATTTCATTGAAATCTTTGCTGTTAAGGCAATGTAATCATAAAAACGTATTTGTTTTCTGGTAATATTTTTCATGTGCGCCTTCGCAGAAGATGGTTTGCCATGGAGAGCACACGTACCTTTTTGCTCAATCTATGATGTCCATATTAGCTCAAGAAGAGCAAGGAGGGTCAGCTGTCAGACGGATTGCTCAGGAGGTTCAGCGATATGCTCATGAAAAGTAAGTGCCTGTTACATTTATTAGTGAAACATAAATCGTCATAATCTGTAATCTGATTTTTTGCTCATTCGTGATTACCTTGTAAGGCAAAAGGAGAATTCTTAGTTTTTTATTCATTCTGTGGTAGTGTGAAATTGCTATCAACAGAGCAGTTCTTGTAGCAGGCTTTAATATATATAGAACAACAGAAATGTTCCTTGTCCTGTACTTGGAGAACTGAAGTAGGAATAACAAAGAATTTATGTTTTCGTCTATTACAAAAATATTTATTTTTATTATTTGATGCACATTTTGGAATTAAACCAGGAAAACACAGGTCTGTTTCTGTAATTACTCATGATAAGAGGTTCTGTCATCAGGTATTGCATTACGTAGGGTGAGGCTAGAACTAAATTGTCCAAATTACAAAAATAAGTTCCTATGTATGTTTGTGTTATTCATCTAGAGGCCATGATGCTAGTCAAATCACTTTAGCGTTGGGTACTGCAGCCTCTTATCCTCGTGCGTGTCAAGCTCTTGGTGCGATGCTGTCCAAAGGAGCTCTGAATCCAGCAGATATCACTGTCTTGTTCAAAATGTTTACAAGCATGGACCCACCTCCAGTAGAACTGGTTAGTAGCTTTCTTCTTTTTAACCTCTGTAACTTTCTTCTGTTATCGTAGCACTCAAAAATCTGAGGTCTTATTGTGCTAAATGTATTGAAACAAGATAGAATTTATCACTCAGACTCATCCATCTGTCATTTTAAATAATGTATAAATGTGAGACTATTTGTATTGTATTTTTCATTAGCTTCTTAAATTTTTTTTTATCATTCCAATCTGCCTTTTTACATATAATTGATTAATTTAAAGAACTTCCCCGTAGGAAGGAAGTAAAGACGGCAAGGAATTAACTTCCTTCTTTAAAACAAAAAATTATATCAATTTTACAATTTGTTATAAGCAGTCATAAATGGCATGTTTCACTGCCTTGTTCTAAAATGGGTTCTCGTAACAAATGGTGGCATTTATATACTTGAGTAATAAAGTTTCTAACTTGCTGCTCTTTTGTGTTTTTTGTGTGCCAGTGTCAAAAGCTCAGGTCTCTTCAGAAACCATCTAGCTTATTCCTGAGGAGGAATTTGTTAAATTGTGATTCTGTGATTCTGTAAATCTTACTCTATGGGAGACACATCAGATGCAAAAAATTATATTTTTCTCATAATCCTCAGACTCTAATAAACCATTTATTTTCTTCAGATTCGAGTACCTGCCTTTCTGGACCTCTTCATGCAGTCATTGTTTAAGCCAGGTGCTAAGATCAACCAGGACCACAAACACAAATATATTCACATACTGGCATATGCAGCGAGCGTGGTAGAGATGTGGAAAAAGGTAATGCTCAGTTCTGTGCGTAACATTTTCTTTTCACTTATGGTGGTATAACTGTGCTGAAGAAAATGGTTGGTCATTAAGTTGCTCAGTTTAAAATGATATGTACAGCTTGGTTTGTTTATTTTGTTATGAAATATTTCAGGTTTCATTGTGTGAGGTTTTTGGAAGAAAAAAATAACAATGAGCTGGAATTGGAGCAAATGTCCTTCTGTTTCAGCTCATTGACACTTTTTTCTTCTAAAACTTGCCTGTGAATCTTAACTTTGAGAAATACAGTGTAGTCTTAGGGTTATGTCAAGCTACAGTTCCTTTCCTTACGTAAACAAAGACTCCCCTGTATATTTGAGTCTCTTGCATTTGAACTTTGTATTTTGTCAGAACAAGAGAGTCAGCATAAACAAGGATGAACTCAAGTCAACCTCAAAAGCCATTGAAACCGTTCATAATCTGTGTTGCAATGAGAACAAAGGAGCATCAGAGTTGGTTGCAGAACTGAGCACTCTCTATCAGTGCATCAGGTAAGCAGAGAGATTGGTCCCAAATTTCCATTTTTGGAAGGAAAGTATTATTTAGGAGAGAAAGTACTAAAGCAAAATGCCTTTGTGGGCAGCTCTGTGAGAACATCCTCACTGCAGAATGGGTGAACATGTGGTCTAAAAGTAGCTTTCAAAATTGTACATCTGATTCCTTGGAATCTTTCCCTCATGAGGACACGAATTCTGGCTTCCATTGCAAAGTGCACCTGTTGTGTTGTAGAGCATCTTGGCTCTGCCAAGAAGTGGCTCTGCCATTGGAAAAAGGTGACAGATTACTTTGTCTTCCTGATGCAGCTTTCTTAGCCATAGATGCGTCTTTTCTTCTCCTCTCAGTAGTATGAAATAGCAGATATTGAATAAACTGCATCAAAATTGGGGTGTATGTGAATTATGTTGCCTGCTTTTAGCATTTTGTGCTGAGCAGGTAGTGTCTTTTGTAGAAAGAATTATTCTCCAGATTTTTTTTTATATATATATTTTTGGTGAAGACTGCTCTTGATGTGTGCTGGCAACTCGTCAAGCAAAACTTCTCAAGCTTTATTAGTTCTGTTTTAAGTTAAACTGTGAAAATCTAGCAATCATTAGAATATGCTGAAAGGTGGTGATTGTTTGGATGCTCCTGTTCTAAAGTGACCTCTTTTTCTGTAGGTTTCCAGTGGTGGCAATGGGTGTATTAAAGTGGGTGGACTGGACGGTGTCAGAACCACGATACTTCCAGCTCCAGACTGATCATACCCCGGTTCATCTGGCATTATTGGATGAGGTAAAAGTGTACAGATAAACCTGGTTGGGGAGCAAAAGCATTGTTTTATCCTTGTAACTGGAATTACATCCAGTTCATGGAATGCCTGTCGTTTACAGTAGATATACAAAGAAGAATCTGTTTCTATTTAGAGTTAATTGTTTGGTTTTGTCAGCTTAGCGTTATTTATACTGGAGAAACTTGGGCATTACAGAAAGAAGCAGTGGTATACTTTTCTAAAAGAATTTACATCTGGCAATAAATATCAGTGTAAACTTGTCTAATAAGAGCAGCACATGGGTTTTTAAATTGAAGGTCTGTTGATCTTTCTGTCTTATCTTGTTTGCAGATCAGTACGTGCCATCAGCTGCTTCATCCCCAAGTTCTACAACTTCTTGTCAAACTCTTTGAAACAGAACATTCACAGCTTGATGTAATGGAGCAGGTGATTCTCAAAGGATTCAGTATTTGCATTCCTTCATATTACTTATGATTTCTTAGGGTAACTGCTGTTATCACAGCAGTTGTCACAAGCAGTTCTAAGAATTAGGAACATGATCGTGATTAATAAGTATCATAGCAGGTATTGAAT
This sequence comes from Nettapus auritus, assembly GCA_011076525.1. Lineage (NCBI taxonomy): Eukaryota > Metazoa > Chordata > Aves > Anseriformes > Anatidae > Nettapus > Nettapus auritus. The sequence continues at coordinate 11,111,071 of CM021784.1, forward strand.
CTGTAAGAATGAACAATGAAAATAGTACGCTTTTGAGAGTATATTTCTAACATATTGGTTTTCCTCCTGTGCCCTGCTCCCTGCCCCTCCTTATCAGCTGGAATTGAAGAAGACACTCTTGGATAGAATGGTGCACTTACTCAGTCGAGGATACGTCCTGCCTGTTGTCAGCTATATCCGCAAATGCCTGGAGAAGCTAGACACAGATATCTCTCTCATCAGATACTTTGTTACAGAGGTCAGCAGCAAAAAAATGTGTTTACTAGCATGTAGGAATAAACTTTGATATCAGTTGTATATGTTTGGATGGATACTGAGTCAGCTTGCCTCAAATTCAAAAATACTTGAAGATAAGAGATGGGTTTCCAAGCAATGTATGTAATATCGGTATTCACAAGGACATAACTTAGTCATGCTGTATCTTGACTTCTGATAGTATTAAGGTAGTTGTAAAGTACCACAAGAATGCATAATCAATTACTTGTATGGACAACAAAAGGTCTTAAAAATCCAACTACTAGTATGCTTTTAAGACAAGAGTATTGTGAATTAAGTAATATTTCTACCACACATCTAACTGGAAGAATAATCCATTTTTGTCTACCATTTCAGGTATTGGATGTGATTGCTCCTCCGTATACCTCAGACTTCGTACAGCTTTTTCTTCCAATCTTGGAGAATGAAAGCATTGCAGGTACTATTAAAACAGAAGGTGAACATGATCCTGTCACTGAGTTTATAGGTAAGTCTTGCTTACCATTGCACACCCGCTTCCTTATGTATTTGTTACAGTTTGTAAATAACGTTTAGCAGCAGGATTGCTAAAAATAAGAACGCTTGCCAGATACTTTGACAGATTATTTCCCTTTTGTGGGCCTGTGTTTAGCAATTTTCTTTAATCGAGAATCTCTGGGTAGTAGTTGAGGAACTTGAAGACAAATACTGCTTTTGGAGAGCTGACACCGTAGTAAAGAAAAAAGGAAGGAAGTAGGCTTTCATAGTACACTCATTTCCGGGGGGGGCGGGGAAGACCTGCTCATACCCTAAAATCCTAGTTAATTATGCAATGCAGAAGTCCTCATGCAGACAGATAAATCACAGTCATGTACTGAACACTTTCCTTTTTTTTTTCTTTCTTTTAAGCTCACTGCAAATCTAACTTTATTATGGTGAACTAAGCAGTGGAAAAATCAAGAACGCAGAGCACATGATAACTACTTTGACATACTCTCCACCGGTAAGGTTCTATAACTGGGCAACACAGCAGCAACAAAAAAAACATAAGAAAGAAGGGGCTGAAGGGCATTTGATTGACTTGCATGGTGACTTTGAGGTTTATATCAGAGGACTGTTAATTTAATTTGGAAAACAAAATAATACCGAAGGATTTTCTGTTATTGAACACATCGATATAAATCTGAATATTCTGAAGTGGGTAGCAGGAGACACACAAACTTGTCTCGAAAGAATGCTCTTTTCAGTTACTTGCAGAACTTGTCATTGATTCTTTGTGTGTAATATAGAAAACCTGAAGAATGGGGAAGGTAGTTCCTAATTAACACATCTGGCAGATAGTTCTCTGAAGACTAAAAATCTTGAATGCTGTAAGCTTTGATCTTGTGAGTTGGGAAGAAAAAAAATGGAAAAAGCATGATTACCTCTGTGCTGCAGTCTATGCTGCTTCTTTCTCACCTTTGTATTATAGTAAAATTCCAAATGTCCTACATATGTACTGCTAGGAGAAAACATGTTTTACATAATAGAGGTCGAGGTGTAACACTCAAGGTTAGTTTTGTATTAACAGATGGATCCGATGTGAGTGTGATATCTTTCAGAATCTATTTTTTGGTTAAATAGATGCATCAAATGTTACTGGTAAGTTTCATTACCAGCTCAGAATCTTCTTGCTGTCTAAAAAATGTGTGTGCAAAAGCTCCATTGCTGTGATGTAGCTTGCCTCTTTTTTTTTTTTTTTTTAAATACTTCTCTGTACTCTCGCTAAGCAGTTGGGGATACCCCCAAGATTACAATGTACCTTTTAAATAAAGGTCTTTTCTTTTCCAGAGACTTCTTTCAGAGACCACTGTTTGTTTCTGTTCATCGGCCTGGATTTCTCTTTGTACATAGAAATATTATTTAAAAGGGGTATAGCCAAGACTAGTTGTACTTTTCCAAGCACATCTGCTTCCCAAGGAACCTATTTGCTAAAAGACAAAGGTGATGTTTTAAGTCAACTTGCTGTAAATTTAAAATCTAAATTGTTTTTGCTCTTTTCTGCTGTCACTGATTTATGAAGGGAACTCTAGGCTACCGTGACAATTTGAGATGGAAGTCGATTGTATAGATTCATCATTCCTTTCTAAAAGGAGTGCATCTTTCTTTCCCTCAGCCAGTCTTTCACATGACTTGTTTTTTTTTTTTCCCCAAAGGGACCTTCAAAGCTCCCCTTCTTTGCACATCTTTTAAATATCTTGCTATTTAAACTTGCATTAACTACTCTTCATAATATTTTCAGTAGAATTAGCACACAAGTTCGATTTGTTGTAGACCCTGGCTTCCTTTCTTAGGAATTAATAACTGCAAAGCCAGTTTACCCTACAGCTCTTCCTTTTTTGTGTGTGACCCCCCCTCATACACCATCTTAGTGATAATCAAGAGTAGTTTGTTCATGTCTCCATCAAAGTTGACAGCTGTTCAAAGCAGACTTCTGCTTTTCTCATTGTTCAAGTTTCCTATCACTTCCTTTATACATATTAAAATAGTTAAAAGCTCCATGCTGTTGCTGTCAATACTGTTATACTCCTCTGTCCTTCTGCTGAATACGACTTGCTTACAGTAAGCATTGCAGCTTGGCAGAATTAATCTTATTGTCACTGTGGAGTCATTTTACTATGATAAAGGAAAGCCAAGAAAGTAGCTAGAACTAACCAATGCACAGCATGAGATTCTTGATTACCTTTTGCCTAGAGTTAAATGTCTATTTCAGTCTTCTTTAAAACTGAAGAGGTGAATGGTAGGTGATCAACAGCTGATGATTAGTGTGATTGTATATAGGAACCTAGAATTAGGGCCAAATCAACCAGATCTAAAACACATTCTCTTTGATGTCTGATTATCAGAATAGCACAACAACCTTGACACTATCAGCTCTATTGTTTCATTCTGCTATGCATAACAGCCTCTGATTATAAGCAGTTTTCTCTTGCTTTCACAGATAAAACCAAGGTAAGTTGGAGAAACTACCTACTAAGAGGCAGCGGTCTTTCCTGAACCTGTCTCTATCATCTCCCCCCAACTTTGCTATACCACTAACAAGCTTTAACTTAGAGGCTTGAGTGAGGCATAATTCACAGTAGTGTGGCTTTTGGAAATTAATAATGAAAAGGGGTATTCCACACTATCTGAATGTCTCTTTTCTCCCTTGATCACTACCTTCAAGGTTTCCTCATTGCTTGTATGTGTCTCCACTGTGGGTGGAATTATTATAGTTTCATTTGATCTGTTTTTAAAACATCAGTTTGCTACATACCGCATTGTTGAACAACCCTGTCACAAGCCTAAGTCCAGTAAAAGCAGTGCCATTGTGGATAAGGGTTTAGGTAACTAGTCTGCCACATGAGAATGCTTGTTATATACAATGATAAAATATAACTGAAGACATGTATTAATAAGCTCTTACACTTTAAACACAATTGTAAAAGAGAACATTGTCAGTTTATTAAATGTAATGAGCAGTACCACTTGATATGGCACAGATTGCCACTAAGTAATTGACTTATTTTTAAGGAATATAATTTGCTATCTTTCCTCATATTAGTGAGCTTGAGAAGAGCCATGTCTTGTGGCAGGCTAGATTTTGCCTCTCTAGGAGAAAAATAGTACAGCCAGTCATATACTAAAGCAAAAGAAAATAGAGCAAAAAAAAAGACTAAGTAGATAAGTACTTTTAACATCTTTTGATCAACATTCCTATTGTAATTTTGGTTGGATAAAAGCAACAGCATCACACGAGACTCGCAATATTTTTTCACCAGGAAGCCAAGGATACAACAGGGAGATTTAGTTTTTGAATGTAAAATATCTTAGCTTTTTTTTTTTTTATATCTGCATAAATTGTATATTTACTCACTACTGTTAGTTTAGTGTAAGTATATTGCACGTTTTTTAGTTACATCTGCATAATTTGTATTTAAAAAATACATATTTATACGTGAATTTACATATAGTTTCTGTAAGACAGTGATGTAAGTCTGTACATCAAAGCAGACAACGCTTTTTCATGGGTAAATTATTTATTTTAAATTTTAAGTCGTTATCTGAGGGCAACCTGTATTTTATTTTTAATACTGTGTGTTGTGTTATCTGGACTAATTTTGTAAACTGCCTGAAAGTTGACCTGTGAAAGTTTTAGACTATTCTTTAAACAGAAAAATGTACAGTATAGAATCAAGGAAGTAAAACATCTCCATACGCACAGTCCTCTTCAATAGCAAGATTGTACTGTGCTCCTCTTCCACCTTTATATGCACTTGTCACAATTCTCAGCCACCCTCTTTCACCCTGTAAAGAATTAATTTGCATTAGCATAAACAGAAACATTGTGTTTTAGAAAACATAAGATAACTATGCTATTGAATCTTTGTCTTCCAAATGGGAATGGTTTAGAAGTGAAGCTAGGAATTCACTCAAGTATAGCACTATGGTTATAGAACAGCTTTTTTGAAGGGGCAATCTGCTTCTGTTCTATGTATATGATTTGATTTTTGCCTACAAGTAACAGATTTATGGTGGCCCATAACAGGAGGTGCATATCCATGAAAGGGCAGCATTTAGGATTAAGTTGACATTACCTAAGAAACTTTTAACCATGTATCTGTCTTCAGCTTAGTTAAATTTTTTTTTTTTTAAATTGAGAGTCTAATTCAAATAAAGTTTTTCTAGCTGCAAGCTGCCTTTGCAGCATCCTCTTAGCAAGAGGGTAAAACTCCACCTTTCCTCTAAAGCAGTGCTGCAAACATTTATTTTCATGTTTCCTTACCCAGGGTTCACCCCATGAATTACGAACAATCCAGTATTCTGTTCCATTTTCTACACCCCAGCCGGCCACAGATACAATATGATTCACGGTAGGTGAAGGGTTGTACTCTGTATAGAGTCCTCCAGTATAAGCATCCAGCTTTTCAGTAGCCATTATACCACAGCTGTAATAAAACAGAGCAAGCATTTTTATACACAGGAATCAGGGTGGGGGCCTGGCTAAAATTTTGTTTTCTTGCATTTTGACTTCTGAGCTCAGTTTTCTACAAACAAGCTAAACTCTGCATATTAGTGCAGGGCTGCTACTGTCTTCTCGATTGGAGAAGTACACTTCAGTCCCTGAACTGACCTCCAAGCATTTCAGTCCAAATACTACTAGTAGATAAGCTTTTTTTTTTTTACCTAATTGGTCCATTCTTATAGATTTCTGCCATCATTTTTTCCCTTCCACTGACAGAACCATAGTCAGCAACTTTCCAGAGAGTGTAGTTCTTTATCACATGGCATTCTCCAAAAGTGACACAAGTTCCACACTGGTTAAACTTCTTGCATTCTACAAAGAGAAAGATTATCACCACAAGGTAATGCTTTTCTTCCTGTGAATTAACAACACACAGAGCTTTTTTCTTTTAACTTCATTTGAGGTAGATCTAAAAAGAAAAATTACTTATCTCCAGTGAACTAATTCTCTTTCTGGAAGTTACGCTTAAAATCTCTGTAATCACTAGTTACTATTCTTTACTTCGTTGGCACAACTGCTTAGAGAAAGTTATTCAGTTGTGCTTCTCTATAAACAGAGACACTGTTCCAGTAATACTGGAAACAAGAGTTTCATTTCTCCTTTGTTTAGGTTGACTCTTGCAAGTGTTTTACTACATTAGAGATTGTATATCACAGACTTAAAAGATAGAGTTTAAACACTTCAGCTGGTGCAAACTTGTCTGGACATGATTTCATGTTATGCTGTCTAGACAGAGACCTGTTAGGAAAATATGTCAGTCAAAGAGCTGGTACTACACTGAAAGGCAGGAATCAGTAAATTGAAAAAAAAATACAGAAAATGATCATTTCTCTATATTAAAATTGCCAAATCTGGGCTGAAGCCCTACAGCAAAGAAAAATAGGCATTGTACTTTGATTCTTAGCTTGGTAGTTGTTACAGGTCTCATCTGGAATGCCGTGGTCATGAGCATACATCCAAACACCCGTGTGGTCTCCACCTTCACAGGATCCCGCATTAGCACAATCAATCACGTTCTGTACGGAGAGGTAGGCAGAAGGCCATGCACCTTTTCTCTTTATGTTGATTCGATCTGCAAGTATAAGCAATCAGTAAACGTTAGTGGAATGTGTGTGCTGTTACATTACTAGTATTGAAACACCCTCGCCTTCATTGAACCTATAACTATTTGCAGACAACCATGTTTGTGGTTGGAAAAGCCTCAGCTATAGATCATGCTACGTGTCTCAATACCTGGCTTAAATAGGCAGGCTGAGTTTTTATGGGTTTTCATTACAAGTTTTTTCCATTAAAAGCTCATCAGAAAGATGCAGATGAGTAAGATCCATTTAAACCCTTTAAGTACTCTAGAGCTCTTAATTCAAGTCACAGTGTCTGAAACCTAGATTTATTTCCTGGCCTTTAAACACACATCATGAAACCAGCTCTCCCTCTCTCTACAGAAGAAAAGAGTTGGGTATAAACTTCTGCAGACAGTCATAAGCTCAGGCAGCCCAGGTTTCTGGGAGGCAGTTGTCACAAGCTTAAAGCAAGGAAGAGCTTTCAGAAGTACATCCACACTGTAGAGTAAACATCTCACCACTATTCTGCCATCTCAGACATGTATCACCAACCATCCTGCTGCCTTATTTTGCCTGAAACAGCTAGCTTACTTGGCTTCCTAATCAATATTTATAAACTGCTTCTCACCAGGTATTAACTGATTTAAGTCATGCAGCTGTAGTACTTTTAATCCTATTAGTACTAGTGACATTCAACTCTACTTTGACAGAGAACTGGGGGAGTGCTCCATATGAATTAGCAGAGTGTTATCCCAGCCTAGTCTTTCAGCAAGAACAGAAGGAATGAATGCTTTAGGTACTCAATGCACATACATGCACAGCTACATACACAATAAAGTTTTACCAAAAGTTAGATAAAATTTAGCAGCTTCTTAGCTATATATCTTGGTACTGCACTACATCATGGCAGCCTTCATACACATCTATATTGTTGTATTGCTTAAGAACAGAGACTATACAGTTGCTTCTGTCTCCTCACACACCTGCATTGTCTCCCTATTTCTGCAGTATTTCCTCCATTTCTCCTTCACTGCTGATCCTCTTAAAACATCCTATGCAGACAACTTCTCCAGCTCGTTTGGCACATTAAGCCAAAGCAGCTACATACAAGTCATAATACATTCTCTCTAGAGAAAGTGTTTCTCCAATTAACATAATCCTCTACTTCCCTTTTCCCAGGAAACAGGCAGACATACCTATCTGCTGAAACTAGTTGTGCCTGCATGCTGTGGTAGACATTCATTTAATTAACAGGGCTCTTTAAGGTAATACAGCATAGGCCCTTCCTACCAAAAGCAACTCCTTTCATTTTCTCACAGCTAAGCACTGCTGTAGCAGCATGCAGCCCCTTGCTGCTTTAGAGGGTGCAACAGCCCAAGGTACAGACAGGGAAGGGGACACTTACTGCTGTATATCTGCTTCTACCATCACCACTCCTCCAAGGTGAGGGACAGTACACCCAGTTCCTACTCCAGGCCCTAAACAACAGTTTGGCAGGAGCTATAAATGTAATCCCTCTGCAAACAGCTTTTCAACCATCCCAGTACTCCCCTTCACCCCACAGTTTTGAGCGGGTGGGGACAGCCTTTCTCTGGTTGCTTTCTCTACCGAAACCAAACCTCGGTGCCTTCAGCTGCCAGCTTGGCCTTTGTGCTTTTCCTGGGGTATTCACAGACGTCTAAGCTTGGTTTTGCTACATTAGTCACTGCAGCAACTTGGCACTTTTTTTTCTGTCACATCAGCTATTTTGTAACCTTAAGATAAACTTCCTTTGCGTAGCAAGAAACATTTAAATCACTGAGGGCAACACCTTGGCTGGTGGAGAAGCCCAGCACATACCTGCTAAGGCGCTGGTGCTCCCGTGGGCCCAGCAGGACCCGCAGTACTGCGGGATGTGCTGGTTCCGAGTGGTGCTGGCGTAGTTAACGCCGTTAACATTTCTCCAGTCCCAGCTTTCTGGTAGCGTAGAGACGTCCAGGTACTCATGAGGCCGGGGGTAGGTTCTGAATGGAGACAGAAAGGAGCTTCCCTCGTTACCAATCCGTATGTTTTCGGGCAAATGAGGGGAAGTTAAAAAATAAAAATTAAAAAAAAAAGGGGGGGGGAGGGGTTAAAAAAAAAAAAAAAAAAAGACTCCCAGCCTTTCGCAGTGTGACGCCGGTCATGTGCCCGCGGACAACGTGACCGGGCTCTCCCGGCCGTGAGGTGCCCGGAGGGCTGTGAGGGGGTCGGGGCTGCTCCGGAGCCCCCCGGAACCTCCCCCAAGCCTCCCCTTACCCCTCTCGGTTGCTGGGGCTGATCCCTGGGCTCCCCCCCAGCGCCGCCGAGCCCCGGTGCGAGCACCCGTGGGGCGGGCAGCCCTCGGCCGGCTCGGAGCAGCTCACCTCAGCCCCGGGGCCCTGCGCGGGGCCGGCCGGTAGCAGCTCTGCCCCTCCCTGAAGTAGAGACCGGCCCGGCAGGCACCGAAGCAACCCACGAGCAGCAGGAGGAGGGAGGCGAGGAGCCGGGCCGGGCCCTCCATGCTGGGCGGCAGAGCCTTGCTGAGGAGCCCGGCCCCGGCGCTGATTTAAGGGCGGCGGGAGGGGCCTTGCCGTGGGCGGGCCCGGCCGGCTGCCCCCGGGGAGCCGCTGAGGGGAGCCCCTGGCGCTGGGCTCGGTGGTGGAGAGGCGTGGAAGGCTGGCGAAGAGCGTGTAATTAATTACTGAGGGGTGTAATTAATTTCCGAGGGGAGAAGGAGCGAGTGTAATGAGAGCTCAACTGGCCGAGCCCGCTCTGCTCCCTGCCTCTGGATCAGGGCGGCCGTAGCCCTGGTGCGCTGTGCTGCCTTCCCTCTGGTGCTGCTGGAGGATCTCTGTCTCACACACTTAAAACCGAGTAATTTTGGTTTAAAACAAGCACATGCACGCACACAAAAAGCCGTTGAAATAGTTCAATGAGTCAATAAATACAGCAGCTATCAATGCGCAGTTTGTGACAGGAGGACCTGTACCTGTACATGGAGACCCTGTGTGAATGGGATCCAGGTTTCTTTGCCTTCAGCCTGATACATCAGTGTTCTGTATGGCTGTAAACAGCAACTGTGTAACTATATAGACCAGACAGGGTTTTGTTTGTTTATTTGTTGTTGTTGTTTTTAATTTTGTAGCCTCAAGTTTTGAATTTATAAGCCTTCTTATACCAGAGTTTAGAGAGGAATACAGGCCCTTTCACAGGCATATTTGTTGCTAACGTGTACTGTATTGGTACAAGCAAGCAAACAAAACAAAACAGAAACAAAAACCCCAGCCCAGCAACCAAAAAACATGGCTTGTTTGTGGTCTTACACCCGTCACCAGGGCTTTGGTATCTCAGGCCCGCTCTAGGGCAGTGGAAGCAGTGGGCAGGCTGATAACAGACAATGCAGGGCAGACGGGTAAGAGTTTGCCCAGTGCTAGGCTGCCCCTAATCGCCTTTATGCCGAAAGGTGCTCGAAGCCAACCCTTCTGCCACATCCTCCTCATTCTCTTGAGACACACACTGCTAATCTACAGCAGCACATGTGTACTGGCCGTGCCTGGGAAGTGTTCTTGTGCAGTTAGCAGGCTTGAGGTTTCCTTCATTGGCTGGTTTTCTTCGTCCTGAGAGGAAGGATGACAGACCTGCAAACAAACAAAATCTACACAGAAACATGCTTTCCATATGCCAAGTTTGGTATAAAGAAAGACCTGCGGGTTCACAGCAATGCGTTTAGGTGAAGGCGAGGAAAAAGAGACACAAACCACCTTCACGAAGCAGTCAGGGACTTTGTGTCATGCAATAATTTTAAAGACTGTATTAGGAAATGCTTCAGAGAAGGCACATGATTCCAGGGAGCTATTTTTAGGAAGAGAAAAAACAATGTTTAGTGATTGCATATTTTTTCACTTCCTTTTTTTTTAAAAAAAAAAAAAATGAATAAATATTTCCCCTTTTTCTTGTGAACTGCTCTCAATATTTTTATTGCTGAAATTGCCAAATATTTTGGACAACAAATTATCAAATCTTCAACTTCTTCATGAATTGTGGCTATTGCAAATTAATACATTGGATATTTTAAGTGGCTTTTTTATTATTTTTTTGCTATCAGTAGCTTTCAGACACATTGTGTCACTGCAGCTCCCATTCAGAATGTAGCGGTTGAGTACACAATTTGGAATTGCACAGAATGGCATGAGGCTGCATCAGGGTGGTTCAGGCTGGGTGTTAGGAAAAGGTTCTGCCCTGTGAGGGTGCTCAGGCACTGGAACAGGGTCCCCAGGACAGTGGTCACAGCACTGAGCCTGTTGGTATTCAAGAAGTGTTTGGACAAGGCTCTGAGACACATGGTTTGGTTTTTGGATGGCCCTATGTGGAGCCAGGAGTTGGACTCAAAGATCCTTGTGGGTCCCTTCCAACTCGGGATACTCAGTGATTCTATGAAAACAAACAAGAAATGTATATGAATAAGAAGGACATACTTTTCAAAGCGAATCTCCAAATAATCTTGTCAGAATTTTGCATTAGAAAATATTTACAATACAGCAATTTTGAACACAACTGTTGTGTTGTCTTGTGATGGAAACCAAACTGTTTAGAGAATACTTATTTTCTTGAAAATGATAAAATTACCATGTTCTAAAGAAACAAAATTAATATGCCTGAATTGTACATCTTGCTATTAATGCTCCCTATTGAGGACAGTTAATAGCTTTGCAGAGGGTGACAGTGTTTGCTAGCTACTTTTTGTGATGTGGATGTGGTGCTAAACTTTGTCTTAGGCACAGGCATCTGTTCCTTCACTGGCTGGTAGAAAAAGTGGAAGTCATCTGTGGTGGGGAAGTCTGGAATAAGCTGATACTTGCTTTGTAGCAATATGGAAGCTCATAGATTCCTAATCTCTAGCAACCCATAACATGGTAAAAGTAGTAGTTACTTCTAATGCGTCAAGTCTTTCCAATGTCTTCTTTTTTATACAAAATAATTAAAGATGCTTTCCTAATTCTGGTTTCTCCCCCTATCCTTAAAAAGAAAACTTGTAAAGCACAGACAGGCCTCTGACATAAAACTCCTACAAGCTTCCAGAAGGCCGTCCGGTCTGGGTTTCTGTTGCGCAGTGATATTAGCCCTGTTTATCAGCAGGCAACACGACTGTGCCATGTTTTGCTCAGGCTTGCGTTATTTCCTTTAATGCAGTGACACATTTCGCACAGTGGACATCATAGTTAACTGCACTGGAAGTGGGATTTCACCTCTAGCATTTTCCTGGAAAATTCTGAAATACCTCATCTCGGATACAAGAAAATGAGAATTATGACATTAGAAGTACTGTATTTCTTAGTGGCAGGAGAGAGGAGGAAGAGCAAGAGAACATCTGTGCAAGTTAGCTGCAAATTGAGATCTCAGATTGGTTGAAAATTATGGGTTCTTATTAAATGGTTAAGGAACATATATATTTACATCTTACAAAGTATTTCTTGTTACTGACCCTGTCCCCCTCCTTCATGAAAATGATGCTTATCAGTGCAAGTTTGCCTGGCAGTGAGCTGAATATTGTCATGATAGGAAGTTAATGCTCAGAAGTTGTTGTTGTTTTGATTAGGGATATTCTCCTGTTTGACCTTTATGATTTGTAAAATTTAAATTATGTGACAGTACAGGTACTTAACCTTGCTCATTTTTGGCTCTACTATTTCTATATACATACAAAAACAGAAAATAATGTACATATATACATGTATTATGCACTAAATAATGACACACAAATACAACGTGCACAGAGCTGTGAATCACACTGCTGCACAAAGAACTACAATTAATTCTGTGTGCGTGTACATGTGAGACACAATTTGCTCTTCCAAGCCACTCTCAGCAATGTACCTGTGCTCTTGTACCTTGTGCGAGGGCAGTGAATATGTACTTTGCCTTTTTTTGACGAATTTGATGTGCCGCTTGTGGGGAGGTGGCTACTCCCCATGCTGGGTGAGTGACAATCTCACCAGTATAAAAAGGCCCCTTGGGGCAGACTGTGCTGGGTGTAGCTGATAGAGCAGCAGAAAGAGGGCTTGCTCTAGGGACTGCAGCTAGAAATCCTGTGCTGGGCTGGAGCTACCAACAGGTCTAAGCTGCACAAAATGCGTGAAATCGTGCATCTTCAGATTGGCCAGTGTGGAAACCAAATCGGAGCAAAGGTAAGGTCTCCTTTCAGTTTTGGTCCTTAGGAGTAAGTGCTGTCATCGGTGCCAGGTCAGACACCTTTAACAGATGGGGACTTTGAGGGAGGGACAATTACTTTGTTGACTTGATGATAGGATGCATGGCATGCCAACCATGCCTATGAGTGTTTTGATGTGAAAGTTGTAAGCCGGACATGCTCCTCATGCAGACGTTGATCTTCAGACTGTCAAAGAATGGTTTCATTCTGCAAAAACTGTAAAACTAATAATACTGTGAGAATGGTCTTATATCTGCAATAACTACGGCACCGCAATTCTAAGTACTTCAGAGCATTCCTGCTGGGACTCAGGGGCATTAATCCAGTCTGCAAAATACCAGGACAAGTGAGGGAGCCAACAACTTCACAACCGCAAGTTTGTTATGCCAGTGCTTTAGTTCAGCCACAGCACTAACTCTGCCACATAACAGTCATTAATATGGGATTGTATTAGTCAACTGAAAGACCTGTGCTGTCAGTGAACAATTAGGCTTTTCTAAATTAAGTTAAGGATTCCTGCCTAACTGCAACAGTCATGTCATTTGGAGTGTATTTGTGTAGTTTAAACAATGCTATGCTATTACTTAGGGACGTCAGTCATTGCTGACTTTGTGTGGCAGGATAAAAAATAGAAATACATTCTTTTTGCTGTACAGTGTCCATAACACCCTCTTAGTTTACTTAGTAGGAAGCTGGAAAAGAAAAAGTATCTGGGTTAATTTGGGGCTGGGGTGTCTTTGAAGACACTTGCTAGCCGAAGGAGTGTTCCATTCTGTTCTTCCTCTATTTCTCACTACCACAAACATCACCTTGGTGTCTTCTATTGGCACACGAAGCTGTGGATGGACAGGAAATGTAATGCTAGCCCCAAGCAGTTTGACTGCAGCAAGAACACCGAAAGGTTTATAATTTTTCTTTTGTATTTGTCCTGGAAACCACTTATATCTAATAGGACCAGTACAAAAGCGCACATGCACATAAATATGCCATGCACGTGTTGTAATAGTAGAGTTGAAATGGTTGGTAACAAGAAAGACCTTTAAAATTAAAATAGCCTGCTCATTATGTTGGCTGGGTGTGTCTGCATTAACACTGCCGTGGCAGCTGCCTTGATAAGCGCCCCAGTACAAGACACCCATATGAATGTCAAGATAGGACATGGAGGCCCAGTATCTGCCTGCAGAAAGCATTGCTCCCATGCAGACTTGGCTGAGCTGGTGTTGCCGTGCCACAGCCCCACTCGTGCATGACGTGCCTCAGAGCACACACCTCCCCCAGCCCAACACAGGCTTTTGTTATATTCATACCAAATAGTCCCGGTGTCATTTAAATGAATACAAATGCTGTGGTATTTAAACCACCATCAATTTTCCTTTACTAGAAAGGGAACAAACTGAAGGCCTCCCCCTGCTAGTGCACAGGCAATATTTAACCAGCGAGTTGTACTGAAATTGCTCTCCCACCCTCTGCAGTCTAACCCATGCATGGCAAATCATCCCTCAATTCAGCTGCAGTTCCTGCTTTGTGTGGAGTCACAGGCAGAAGGCCTGAGAGCTGCTGCTGGACACATTGTGCTGGGGAAAAAACATCATGATGACTGTATTGAATCTCTTTCCTTTTTCAGTTCTGGGAGGTGATAAGTGATGAACATGGAATTGATATCGCTGGAAACTACCGTGGGGATGCATCACTGCAGCTTGAGCGAATTAATGTGTACTTCAACGAGGCTTACTGTAAGTGCACAGTGCTGTTAGGATGTCAGCAATTTACAGGGACAAAATCAAGGTTAAAATATGTAATAGAATAAAACAAACAAACAAACCCCTCCCCCAAACCTGTAGGTGGGTTGGATTTTTTAGAGTATTTTATAAGCCTGTCTGTTTTCTAACAGGAGTTGGTCATTTTCTTTCGTTCCAGCCCATAAATACGTGCCCCGTTCTATCTTGGTGGACCTGGAACCTGGTACAATGGACAGTGTACGCTCCAGCAAAATAGGCCCGCTATTTCGACCTGACAATTTTATTCATGGTATGTACAGCAAAGTGACTGGGGCCAACTGCCTCAAACTAGCCTTTTAACCCCAGCCTTGTAGCCTTTAAAAATTGCTCTTGTTAATTTTGTGGTTGTTCTGTCTGTAATTTTGTTTACAGGTAATTCAGGCGCTGGAAACAACTGGGCTAAGGGCCATTACACAGAAGGAGCTGAACTGATTGAAAATGTCATGGATGTGGTCAGGAACGAGTGTGAGAGCTGTGACTGCCTTCAGGGATTCCAGCTCATCCATTCACTTGGAGGTGGTACAGGCTCGGGCATGGGCACACTCCTCATCAACAAAATCAGAGAGGAATACCCGGACAGGATTATGAACACCTTCAGCGTTGTGCCTTCCCCCAAAGTATCCGACACAGTCGTAGAGCCGTACAATGCCATCCTCTCCATCCACCAGCTAATAGAGAACACAGATGAAACCTTTTGCATTGACAACGAAGCGCTGTACGATATATGTTTCAGAACTTTAAAGCTCACCAATCCCACCTATGGTGACCTCAATCACTTAGTGTCCCTAACGATGAGCGGTGTCACAACCTCGCTCCGTTTTCCTGGCCAGCTGAACGCAGACCTGCGGAAGCTGGCTGTTAACATGGTGCCCTTTCCTCGCCTGCATTTCTTCATGCCAGGCTTTGCTCCACTGACGGCTCGAGGTAGCCAGCAGTACAGAGCCCTCTCGGTGCCAGAGCTTACTCAACAAATGTTTGATGCGCGCAACATGATGGCAGCCTGTGACCCCCGTCGTGGGCGTTACTTGACGGTGGCATGCATCTTCAGAGGCCGAATGTCTACCAGAGAAGTGGACGAACAGTTGCTGGCTGTCCAGACCAAGAACAGCTCCTACTTTGTGGAGTGGATCCCTAACAACGTCAAAGTGGCTGTGTGTGACATACCGCCACGAGGACTGAAGATGGCGGCTACCTTTATTGGCAATAACACAGCCATCCAGGAGCTCTTCATCAGGGTTTCCGAACAGTTCTCAGCTATGTTCAGAAGAAAAGCATTTCTCCACTGGTACACTGGTGAAGGCATGGATGAGATGGAGTTTTCTGAAGCAGAGGGAAACACCAATGACCTTGTTTCTGAGTACCAACAGTACCAAGATGCCACTGCAGATGTTGAGGAATACGAAGAGGTAGAAGTGGAAGCTAGTCCAGAAAAGGAAACGTAAGAACAATGACAACATGAAAACATTCTCCAAATAAGCCAGTTGTCATTCACTAAAGAAAAAGCAGTAGCCATCAACTGCATGCCAAAAATAACACTTAAGATTTTTTCCTCTGTATCCAGCCAAAGTATATCCAGTATTACAATACGATGCTTTTGAAATTAACAACAGCTATGCTTTACTTTCCTAAACAACTGCTGACACCGAATCTCTCCCAAAAAATATCCACTATGAAGGCAAGTACCCTCCTAACAGCCTTTCTTGTAAATGTATTCACTTTCTGAATATTATTGCTTGACACAATGTAATATAGTCTGTGTATGTACGTGCACCTATGTGTGTATCAGGATCATAAGCAACAGCAAAATATGCCATCAACTCATCACATTTATTTATTTTCAGGTAACCACAGTCCATGTCTTGTTTATGAACTTGCTGCTGTTTTAGGAACACACACACATCTGTAAAACATTTAAAGGCAGTATCTGTTTTATCATGCACTCTGTAGACACATCTTCATCTCGATATGTTCAAGTTCAAGTTGCATGGGGAAGGGAGAAAAACAGAGATGGACAAGACTAAATATGGACTTTTAATAATTCTGTAACATTGCTGGTCTACATTATTGCAGAGCTTGTACTCATTGTGTGATTTTTTTCCCTTTCAAACTATAGTTTGAGTTGTACTAGGATACAGAATCGTGAACACTGCATTTTGGTGTGGTATCCTCTCCCCCCCATACTAATTATTATAAATTTTCTTCCTATCATTCGGTACAGCAAAACAGATGGAATGGTTTGCAGCTAGAGACATAAGTTCAACAGCAATCATTAAATAATACCTTGACAGAAAAGTTTTATGTCCTTCACAGCCATCTACTTAACACTGTATGTATAATATTTTTTAAAATAAAAATATATACTAATACCACAAAATAATACTTGAAAGATTTGATAAGCAATTTATTTTTAGAATGATTAAAATATATTTACAAGTTTTTACACAAAAAAACACTTTTTTTTTAAAAATACTCTCGGAAGGGAGAGTTTATTATGCTGTGCAGAAAGCAATGCCTCGTGTTTTACTTTGGGTCATTTGTATTACAGTGATGATAACAGCATCTGGGTGAACGCAAACCTGATGCCAATTATATATTGTCTTCCTTCCTCTGCAGTGGGACATTACGCATGCATATCCCCAGAGAAGTATTCCACTTGCAGTTTTGTCTTCAACTTAAACTTCATAAAAGTGATTTTCACTGAATTAGTTTGTTTTGAGCACACATGGAAGATGAACTCCCCAGTGGGAGAACTTTAAAGACAACAACATACCACTTCCAGCAATGAGAGGGAACTGGCAGATCTATTTTTGATTACAGTTTTGAAAGTATGTGCTTATGGTCTTTGCTGAAATACGTTCTAAATGATTAATCCTGCAAAATATTCATTAATCATGAAATGAAGTAAGGAAAAAAGCTTTAAATGGCAGCTACATCTCCCTCATTGATATACCTGAAATACCAGTATGAAAACCAAGAGATCTGACTTAAAAACAAACAACCATTGCTGCTGAATGGCGGAGTCTGATAAAAGTCTCTTTTAATTCAGGATGTCTCTGCAAAAGGGAGCACTTTGTTTCAAGAGGAACAACAGCTGCCACACATTCATTTGTTTAACCACAAGTGACATTTATTAGCGTGCTGATTTACACACAGGCAAGTTTTACAGTTAACATGATGACATTGTATTGCAGTCTTGAGCTTGCCTATAGTTTGCTGTTACAGTATTCGCCACAGATCAGTTCCTAGGAGAGATTTAAAATACAAGTTACTTGATTCAAGAATGAGAAAACACGTACAGGATAGATTTCACACAAGTTAATAATAGTTAATGTCAGAGCTTCCTACTGCTGTCCTACATTCATGGTACCACCACCTACTTTTCAGGACAAATACACTAATTCCTGATTTTGCCTAAGACAACTTATGCAAAACAAAGTCTCCATGTGGCTTTTGCCAACCATATTAACTGCAGGTCTTGGTTCAGAGGTTTATTTTAAAGACAGTCTTGTTTTCGTTTACAAGTATGCTGATCAAGCATCTTACAGGGACATTTAAACCATTTACACAACGTTACCGTCTCTGCTAACATAGTTACGGTAACATTAAGGTACACAGATCACCTTTACTGGGACAGGTTATCATCTTACGCACCTAACAGTCCTAGCCACAAAGCAATCCTTCCTAGTGACGTTAGCTACTGCTGCTTGAGGCAGAGCCCAGAATAGATTTCAGCTGCTTGCAATGTATGCAACATCACAAACACAGGTACAAACAGCACCCACCTCACGCAGGTATCACCTGGCCCATACATAGATTAGGGTTTACTCAATGTTATCTCCTACTCAGCATACTGAGTAGAAGAACTGGTCACCTGTGAAGCTGTCTCTGGCTTGGCAAAGCAAGGGTGTTCACAGAGAATCTCATCTCTTACAAGGACACAGATGTTTTACCGCGGTGTGTAACAGCTTTGAGGAAGACCCAAATCATTCAAACCAGAGCCGTTAAGGACGTGGAGCCCTGCCCCATCCCACAAGAAATAAGGACGCAGGCACTACGGGCACCGCCAGCCGCCCCCCGCTCTGCACCCGAGGGCCGGGCTGATCTCCCACGGGCTCCCGCTGCCGTGCCCCGAGGTGCGCCCGGCGCCCACCTCACTCCTTCTTGGGCTTCACGGTCTTCACGGTGGCCATCGCCGCCCTCTCCGCCTCGGCCTTGTACTGAGGCTTCAAGGCCGCTCGGACGGCCTGGGCGCAGATCTGCGAGTAGCGGATGTAGCTGGCGAGAGGGAGAGAGGCGAGGTGAGAACGGAGCGGGCACGGAGGAGCCCCGGGGGATCCCCGGAGGGTCCCCAAGGTCCCCCCGCTACCTGAGGCCGGCCTGCCGCCAGTACGCCACCATGGCTGCCCCCGCCGCTCCGCCACCAGCAAGGTCAGCGCCCGCCGGAAGGGGAAAGACCGCTCTGCCGTCCTCTGGCCAATCAGCGGGAGAGAATTACCTTCTGCCCAATCAGCCTCCGAGTTCTGTCAGGAAAGCTGACCAATGGGAAGTGAGCAATCGCTGCAGCCGCCGTCGCTCTCCTCTGGCGGCGGCCAATGAGAGGGCTGAATGCGGCACGCGCCTCCCGCCCTTTCTCCTCGAGGGGTCTCGCGAGGGTGGGGGAGGGGCCCCGGGGAGCTGCGTCGCGGCTGAGGCGAGGCGCGAAGGGAGGGGGGCGGCTCTGCCCTCGTCAGTGCCTCAGCTTCCTCGGCTCGAATGTAAAGATGAAAATGATTTATAAGCATTCCAAGATAATGATTGTTATAATTATGTATAAATTTTCGAGTTGGAGCATTAAGAGTAAGTATAAACGAGGCAGAAAATATTTCATAGTGCATACATTTATTGCCGTATTTATTTTTTGTTCAAGACATTTACATCCTCCTAATTCTGAGATGTGGGCGACATATTGGAGCAAAGCTTTCCAACTTGTAAAACTTAAATCCATTAAAAATATTTGTTATGGCGGGCAACACTTTTAACACACAAAGGGTGCCAGTGATACATTGGAAACAAAACATATTTGTTTTCAAAAAAAAAAAAAAAAAAAAAAGCTACAGGAGGAAGATACAAGGAAGCACCAAAATTTTTTAAAAGCCCATCTCTGTTACCTGTGCGACATACTTGATGCACCACAAGTAACTATGCTACTTTTACGTATATTCAAATGCTGTTTTAGTGGTAATATCTGATGATTTCTTAGGTAAAGTGTTATAAATAAGATTAATGATATTAATTATAAATAATCGTGGGCTGCCCAGGCCACAAATATATGGACGCCTTTGTTCCAGCTACATGTCCTTCTACTGCCCCTCCACCTTCTCTGATCTCTCTCCTCACCCGTCTCTTATCTGCTCCTCTTTTTAATCAATTTCCTTTTTCCATCACGTCTTCCCTCTCCATGCCTGCACGTGTGATGCCTCTGCAGTTCTGTGCAATGGTCTCAGATTGAAATCCGTAATAGAGATACATGCAACCTGGGCACACCTATTCCCACATCTAGCTGTATTTTCCATTTGTTGGTCTTGAAAGATAAAAATTCAGCATGAATTAAATTTTTGGGAGAGGTACCATACTGAGACAGAATGAAAATTACATTAGTGACAGAAATTGTCCTCTACAAAAATTCCAGAATATATATTAATATTTATACATCTGTAAACAAGGCACTGTTACAGAATTATACATTATTATATGTTTTATATATTATATATAACTATATGTTTTCATGCCTGCTTAAACAGGATTGTTTTCAGTTCTGTTTATATGCTAGAATGTATGTGTAAAGCCTGAATCTTCCTTCATATAAGAACTTTCAGAGGCATAGGAAAGGGAACTTAAAGAGAGTTCATAAAGAAGGAAAGTTTGGACAGGTATAGAGTGTGCAAAGAGAAAAAAGAATATGCTAAGAGGGTTAGATGCAGAGATCAAGAGAAGCTGAGGTGGTGCGATTAGCAACATCCAGAAATGTGAGGGTGGATAGGTCTGTGGGAACTAAAGATGTGAGATTAGAAATGTCCAAAGGAATTGAGGAAGTGAGGGAAGAAGTGTCCCGAAAGGAGAGATTGGAGACATCCAGAAATGGTGTAGAGATGAGGTTAGAAACATCCTCAGCAGTCGATGAGGATAACTCAGAGGAACCCTGAAATGTGAAATAGTTAAAATCTGTGAAATCTAGTGATTCTGAAGAGGTTGAGGAGGTGTGCTCTGAGACTTGTATGGAGGTTGGAGGGATTTCACAGGAAACGTCCAAGGAAGCTGAGGAGGTGGGACTGGAGACGTCTAGGGAGGATGAAGAAGTGAGACTGGAGAGGTCTAGAGAGGGTGAAGAAGCAGGACTGGAGAAATCTGGGGAGGCTACTGAGGTGAGACTTGAGAGATCTAAGGAGATTGAAGAACTGTCACCAGAGACGTCCAGAGAGCCTGATGAGGTGAGACTCAATAGGTCCAGTGAAACGGAAGAGGTGAAACTGGAGCGCTCCCAGGAATCTGAAGAGGAGACACTGGAGAGCTCTAAGGAGATTGAAGAGGAAGTACTGGAGAAGTCTGAAGAGGCTGAAGACGTGAGACTTGAAAGGTCCAGGGAAGATGAAGTGAGACTGGAAAAGTCCACAGAGGATGAAGAGCTCAGACTAGATAGATCCAAGGAATCTGAAAAGGGAATTTTAAAGCGGTCCAAGGAGGCGGAAGTCTTTACACTGGAGGGGTCCAGGGAGGCCAAAAAAGTGAGACCAGGCAGGTCCAGGTAGATGGCAGAGATGGAACTGAAAAGCCAAATAAATTCACAATGTGACCGGTTTAAAATCAGAAGTATTTTTAACTGAAGATGTCTAATAACATGCCCAAACAACTTCAAAAGATATATTGAAACCTACTAACACTTTTGAGAATAACTAAGCATACTGCTTTGGTGCAGGCAACTTCAGTAACAAGAGCTTGCAGAACTATTTAGAATACCACTTCTTCACAGAAGACCAGTACAGAAGGACAAATGCAGAATAATAACTGCAGTAAGAGACATTTTTGTCCTGGCATCTCTCCCTGCTCAATTAGGTTTTAACATCTATATATTTAGGTCTGAAATAAAATAATGGCTATGTAATGCGATGGAAAATAAAATGTTTTTCTCTTTTCCAGATGCTGTAGGATATTCAGACACCTCAGTGCTTACTGGTTATGTAGAGAAATTAAAAAAAAAACCTGCACGGACGCACACAGCAGCAAGTCAAACCTGACCTTTGACTATAAAGGTACGACATTCATAGTATCTAAGTCAAAAATGTGGATCTTCCTGAAGACACTAACCAAATGGCAAATACTGCAGCATTTGTCTCCACAACATGTGCAGGATTTATTTTTTTTACTTTATTACTTTATTACTTTTATGTATTTACTTTTTTATTTTACTTTATTAGTTTTATCTTGTACCCTTGTACCTCTGGACATAAAACCTGAGCTACAATAACAGTAATTTTCAGTTTGTGGTTAGTTTGAATTGATTAATAAAACTAAAGAGAAGTTCGGATAGAAGGCAGACTAATTAAAAAGGGAAGAACAGCTTATATTTCAGTTCATAAAGGTACATCGAGTTACAGTATGCGTACATAAAGAGGCTGATCTACTGCTGCCTTATCTCTTCTCAAGACTGTGCTGCAAAGCAGAGTAGGTGAATCCTGCTGTTGCCTTTCCAGGCATAGGCACGGGATTACACAAAAAGTTCTTCAGAGATTAATCACAGAAGTATTTTATAGACCAAGAAAGTAAAAGACACGCGTGACAGGAGGCTGTATTTTCTCAGGTGAATATGCCCAAGCTTTGCTCGTATTATGCAACTGATGTCCAGATGCATGTATAATGGATTTAACATAATCGCCATGGGTGAAACTCCTACTGAGGTCACCTCTTAACTGAAGCAGGTGTCTGCTGAACAGACTGAAGCTAACAGAAACAGACAGCTGACAGAAATAATGTTTTACTATGCAAATATTAAAACTGGGGGGATTTAGCACAACACAAAAATTACCAGACTAAAAAAAGCTACTTACGTGCCAATGATGAGACCTGAAATAGTTCTTGAATACACCTTGAATATTTATTCATAATGTATCTGTAACTTTAGGCTCAAGCAATGTGCTTGTAACTCTAAGAGTACTATGTCTGCAGATGAAAAAGGCAAAGCAAAAGACACTTTCTCACATGCATGTTTGTGATGAGATTACAGGTTTGCTTGCTGTCCTGTATTCATAATAAAGCAATAAAAATAATTAACCCCTTAAAAAAACCCAACTCACTCTTTAACAACTGTATTTTGTGACTAACTTTAATCTTAAAAGTTTTTGAAGTGTATTGTACAGGGAAGAACACAATTACACTTAAGGCAAATTGCAATACAATGAAAAGCCAGTATCAACATGAGTTCCAGCTGACTATGAATGCCATTATTCCTTTGCTGTGCTCTTCCTGCCTTAATTTCAAATGGCAAGGTTATTGCATATTTTCCTATGAAATAACACTGTCAAGAAACATGGAATTATGGTTACTATTGGATAAAATATACTGATCAGCGATCGTACTTCCTACCTTTGATAGCTGTGGATTTATCTCCTTTCTCTGCTTGTGTAAGCCATATTGGGCTGTGCTGTTAAAGCTCTGCTGTTCTCTCTGCTGATGACCCTAATCTGTTCCACAGCTACTGGAAATCATTCCATGCTGATGACAATACAGGTCATCTCCTTTTAAATCTCCTCTGTGTCTAAGCACAGCACTAAGCACAGAGCACCAGCAGAAAACATGCTCCAAAACCATCTCTAATCGCAAGATAAATTTGCACTTTTGTGCTGTTTCCTAACAGGACTACATTTTAAAGGTTAGTTGATGAAGCAGATTAAGACATTTATTTTTAATTTTTGGACACCTAGATTCAATGTAAAAATTATTTTGCAGTGTCAGCCAAGTTCTTAGCTGTCCGTTCTACAAAATCTGGCATTAAATGTTCTCTGGATGAATCCCGGATCTGCAGAGCAGAATTCAGGTACATTCAAGTTTTAAGAATCTTGTCCATTACTACTGCAATGTGCTTAATAACCTTTTCTGTCAGCTATGTTGCTTTTTAAATGGTGTTATGACACAATAGCTTGATAATGAAAAATTCTCTCCACAGTTGAGCATAATGTTGAATAACTTTTAAAAAGGTATCTAGGTGAAATCAAGGACTGGCACCCATGTTCTGAGGTTTTTAATTCTCATGGGTGCTTATGTTTCTTTGACAGGTAAGGGAGACTTGGGATCCTAGTTAAATAAGGGCCATTAGTGCATCTCACTTTACCACCCGACTTCCGTTTTCTCTTCCCGTGCTTTTTTCCTAGAAACAGCAGGGAAATTGTGTAGCCTGCTGAATGTCCCTCAAAACTGAGGGTAATAAGAGAAAATAAAACTGTACGGAGCATCAGGTTAAGAAGCTAATTGTTTCTAGTGCTTCTAGATCATTCAGAATACAACACAACTATACATTATGAATAAATCCTAAGTATGGGTTCTGATACGTACTTTTTTTACTCCCAATTTTGCAATATATCTGCTAGATAGTGCTACAGAATTTGAATGTAAATGCAATTAAATCTAGATAAAATGAAGCAGTTATCTCACAGGTAAATAATATTTACATTCTCCCTCAAAACAAACAAACAAAAAAACACATTAACAAGAACTCACCAAGAAATGCTCCTTGCTACAGGTTTTTTTTTTTTTTTTTTCCCCCGGGGTCACCCTACAAGGGTCCCCATGAAGTTGAACAGGTTTTAGGAATATGACAGGTCACAGCAGGGGCAATTGTTTCATATACCTTGTTGGGGAAAGGCTTGGGTAGATGGGTAGGAAAATTTTTACTACATCTATCACTCCATTTCATCAAATTCTCTAGCTGATGATGAATACAAAGCTGATACTATTTTTTTTTCTTGTTCAGTGTTTTAAAACTTTAGTTAAAGAACTGTTAAACATTCCTGGTGAAAAAGATAATGCAAAAAAAAACCACCACAAACATCTTGTGTTGCAGTTCTTAATGTATGTATGTTTGAAGAGAAAGACAATAGATTTTTAATATTTAATGTAATGTAACAGCTTTACAAAAATATATTTTTTAGTTACAGTAAGATACACTGTAATACTAGAAATAAAACTAAATTGATCATTTGTGAGACATAACATTGGAGCAGCTGGAATTTTACAAATCATCATCTGATGTCTTACAAACTACAACCTGTATTGATGAGGTTAAAAACAAAGCTCTAATTACAAAACAAATCCAGAGAAGTGTGGCCCACCCCCAGCAAATTCCCAGATAGCTGATGAATAACAAACTATTTCTACGTTAATGTTAATCTTGACAGTAGCAAATACTTTTTCTGGGAGATGCAATATGAAATTATTGCAATGCACATTACAATACAGGCAATACAATTTCAGCCCGTGTGATAGCTTGCTCCTCTTCCATTGTGTCTCACCTCATTGCGGGCTACATAAACATCTCTCTTCTCATATTCATAGCTTTCAACTCAAAGGGTGTGAAGAATGCTATCTTCAGTGCAAGGGGAGAAGTAGGACAGTACAACCAGAAAAAAAAAAAAAAAAAAAAGGCAGGCAGACACAGGACTATTTCCTTTCATTAAAGGTAAGCAGTTAGCTCAGCTTAGTTATAACATGTAACCTCACCTTTAGAGGATTCCATTTTATGGCAACAAGTGAAGGTATTAAATTATCTGAGAAAAAAAAAAAGAACAGGTCCTGTGCGAGTGAAAGACCAACCTTCACCTTGAGGAAAGGAAAGGATTCTATAATCACAGAATCACAGAAAAGTCTAGGTTGGAAGAGACCTACAAGATCACAGAGTCCAACCTCTGACCTAACACTAACAAATCATCCGCTAAACCATATCCCTAAGCTCTACAATAATAATAATGACTCAGTGCTTTCGGACAAGTTCTCTATATCAGCATTTATCAGTTCATCTATGAACTCACACCTCAACAGGATGCTGATCTTTCCTTTGAGCCCTGTATCTGTCAATGGCAGCAGACTAGACAGCGGGTATTTAGGTTTACTGTATGTGACACTTACTGGAAATACATTAGACTGTACAGTTTAACTGCAAATACAGACCACAAGAAACAAAATAGTGATGATGTAGGAAATGGTGGTTAAAGTTTTTTTTTCTTTTTTCTTTCCTCCAAAATGGAAAATATAAACCAGTTGTTTGTTAACTGCTGTATGACTGAACAGGTGCTGACACCCATTGTTAGCAAGAAGAAATATTTGTCAGGTAAATGTAGCCTTTTGTTCTCCTTTAAAGTACTTTGCTTTTGTTACTGACTGAAGAAATTATTATTTTAGTGTACATACAAACCCAAGTCATTTCAGTGTCACAGTAAAATTAGGAACTTTCTTCCACTGTACCAGTTTTTATTATTTCAGGTTGTGAATAGCTCTGCCTTTCAGAATATAAGGCCGGCAGCAAGATTTAAAGTGCACAAACACCAAGTCTTTAACAAACAAAATTTTATGGTGCAGATGGGTACATGAAGATACACAGCTACACACCACTGAAAAAAATAAAGCCCTATAGATCTTCTTAGAATGCCTTGCAAGTAATATGAAACAACTGAATCCACTAGGCTGCTACTTTAGCTATCCCAAACCTGTTTAAATCAAGAAGTAAAGGACAAGGTGAGGGTAATTTACAGAAAAAAATATTTACTAAATTAACATCAAAATCTCACCCCTGGTGTGGCTAATTCTCATATCAAACATACGGAAAAGTAGTTCTCAGATCCTTGTTTCAGCTTTAAATACAAATTAGGTAAGCAGTTTTATTCAATAGAAGCTTTCTGTAGGCAAATAGCTACATCCATTTGTTTACTGACAATAAGAACACTGTTTACATTAATAACCAGCAGATGATGCAAGTTTCAACAAAAGATGGCACTAAGCTCCCGAGGCCCTCAAACTTCCAGCTACTGCAATTCAAACTTTTGGTTTTAAATCAACTGTAACAGCATTTGCAGTGGATGCAATTGCTTTAGAAGAAAGCCTTGTTGCTACAGACTTGTTGTTTGTCCCTCCTCCAGGCAGAAATGCTTAGCAGTTGTGTTGGAGTAATTAAGGGTCACAGGAACACAAGAAAAATATCCAAAATATTTTAAGACAATGAACAGCAAGGAAAGCTAATGATTTATGACTCGGTTCAAAATTCAGGCGTGCAATGAAAACAGGATGTTTAACAGAGCAACAATCATCTTAGATCTTCTCCAGGCTATGGAGCTTTGGATCTAAAGCTTACTCACTTCTGTTCTGTTTCTCAGAAAAGTTAGACAGGTGAGTTTGAATTTTTGCCATTTTAAAAGCCTACATCTGCAGATAAGGTAAAACATGAATCCATTTAGGCAAGCTGAAAGAAGTAAAGATCCACCAAAGACCACACCATTGATTTGTTTGCGTTATATTCCCCCCCCCCCTTTTTTCTGTCTTCCTAGTCCTTTAGTTTTTATCCCTTCAAATGTAGCTCCTTTCCTTCCCATCTCTCTCATTTCTTCTAACCACCTGAACACACAGCTCCTCTGCATGAGCTCAAGTCACACTTGCTCCAGTATCAGTGCATTGAGCCATAGCATGTTTCTTGTTCATCTGAACAAGAAAGACCACAGCAGCTGCACATGGGTTTCAATTATTACCACTTACAAACATGCATTTTAGGATATTCATTTGAATAAAATAAACTGTTATCTCCAGACTACTTCTCCACCTTCACCCCCGCTCACTCTAGATTACTAACCTAGCAGTTAAAAGAAATGAATAATCAGAATGCTTCGGAAAGTAGCCAGAACTCAGATAAAGTTTTATTTAAAATAAAAAAGCGCCACATACAGAAAGCCATATTCCCTGACAGAATGAGAACGTAGGCATATAAATAAAATAGAACCAAGCAAATCATAGTATTTCAAGAAGTTGTTGAATGCTTGCAAAAATTAAATAGTTAAGTTTTTTTTCAGTGCAAGGACAAACTGTGAATTCATACTACGCAGGTCCTTAGTGCAGAGGAGTTAGGAAAACATAAAATTGACTTTGAAATGCCAAGTGATGATAAGGGCTAAGTAAGCATTTAAAGTCACTTTCAAGCACTGCGTTTTTATCAGAAGTTACGGTACAATTTTGGAGCAGTTTCACATACACTTTTTAAGTTGAAACACTATTTCACTTGTAATAATGTTCTGTAAAAGCATGGTAAACCAGAATGATTTCAATTTATAAAGGTATTCTTAAACCATTACTTTTTAGAAAAATATTTAGAATAGTTATTTTTTAAAAGGTATATGTACATACCTGTGCTTTCCTACACAGATGTGTTGTTTTTTCAAAGTTTCCAACTTAAAATAAGCTCTGTTTCTCTATATAGCAAATACTATTCAATAGGCAATTCTGATACAATAGGAATGGCATGCAACATAAAATCGATGGAACAGGTGACATTACAGCTTGTAAAGGCTAAGAGAGTCTTGAGATTACTTGTAAGCTTAGAATCAAAATTCCAGGAAAGTCTCTGGCACCAAAAATCTTTCCCCCGCCCCCCCATCAGCAAATTTGGGGCTGTGTTTTCCCATTATTCCTTCACACAGAAGGAGCCAGATGGGACACACAGCCTCCGCTGAAGCCAACAGGGCTACCAGCAGACTGGTGCGTTACGTAAGCAAGGACGTCAAGGTCTGACCTTTAAGTTCCCACAGCTAATCACTACAGTCAGTATGAAGAATTTATAGCTAGTACCAGGAAACAAACATAAAATGTAGAAAACCTTTTATTCTCAAGGTTTTCATTTAAAGAGCCTTCTTTTGTGAGCAAATTAGCTTAAAACGTAGAGGACCTCCTGGAACTTAGAATATTATGTTTAATTTAAAGGACAACAAAATTATCAGCTGGTGTAACAGGTTATTTTCAGAGCACGATTGAGTTAATAAATATATCGTTAATGTTCTTATTATTACTTCCTCTTATGCTCAGGTCTCTCTTTAGCCAGCTTCACCAAGTCTTTTTAGTCCTTTATGAGATTCTTCAAACTTCTGAATTGAAAACCTACTATTCTCAGAAGTCCCAGCAGCTTAAAATATTTTAAGGCTCTATGCTTATTGTACCCCTTTATTTAACAGGTTTTTAGAAACAGAGATAGTTATTCTAGACATGTAAGATAAAATCTTATGTTACTGCATGTCCAGCTCATCAATGTCATACTTGAAAACAGAATTTAGGTCTTAGTAGATAAGAGACTCTTTGAATGTTTACCTATACTGACTGAAAAACAATTTGAGTACCATGTTAGCTCAACCAGTCAAACTAGTTAAAAAGCATATCAAAAAATATTTTCTACATTCTTTTGTATTTCAAGCTTCAAGTAATAAACTTTCTGTTAAACCAAGTTGTATCACACAACTATCAAAACTTAAACAGAATAATGCTGGAACAAAACATTCTACTTAATTTTGGGTTTGGTCCCAAAAGAGGTAGTCCATAAGTCACACAAAAATAAAAATTCCACAGAAGTCAGCCTGACATGCCAGTCTCCTCGGACATATGAAGCCCCATCTCTAAACAAGGCTATTTCATATCTGGAAACCTTTTAAGTTAGTGTTCATGTAAATACAGGAACGACACTCCAAAATTATTTTTTCATCTGCAACCTAAGTTCGGTCCAACTGAACCAATATATTAATTAATTTTGCATATCAACCTCATTAGTATGAATTTAGCTTTTCTCCAAATTAAATTTGAAACATACCTAATACACAGGTATGCCTTTAAATAACAAAGGATACATGTATTTAGGTTTGGAGAGAAGCTTTGGATTGTTAAACCTTGTTAGCAATACAAGTATATTTACTATCATTTCTCTACAAATGCTGCTGCCGCCATTGAATTCCTCATGGTTCCTCTCGCTGAAGCTGCGAACTCCTCAATTTCAGCATTCAGTCTATTTATTACCCATTCCAACGCTTCACGTCCCTACAGGTTAAAAAAAAAAAGTGTATAAATCTTAGTAACTAAGTAAACAGGTTAAATCCTGTCTTACTGAAAACAACTTAAGAAACAATAATTGAAAAAAGAAACAAGTTACAGAAATGCATGCCTGATATATTTTTTTCCTTCAATAGCCAGAGTACTGCAGGAGTACGTACTGCTTTACACTTCAAAATCCCTTTTATCAGCAGTGCTGTCTTATGAACCACAAGGTGGCTTTTTATCCACTTTGTGTTTTATTATTCTTGTGGCTGAACTCAAAGGATAAACTCTCAACTAAAACACCACTTCACTGCTCCCACATAACTACTTCAGATGTCTCGATGCCTATTCTGTTTCAACGGCAGAACTAACAGATTGCATCAAGAGTGCAGCAACAGAATGAAAGCACCGTTTACATGAATGGAAACATTTTTCCAATGATGACTGAACGCTTACCAGTAATAATTTGTTATCTACATTCACAAGAGGAAAAAAAGAGGAAGTTCAATAAGCTCAGCATTCACCTATCTACAGTAAAGGCAGCAGAATTACCCGCACCCTTTCTAAGACTGTTGACAAAGCCAGAACATAAAACAGAGATTTGTATTTCCATTGTCATTTGCCAGAGGTCGCATTTTACACAAAGGTCATACTTACTTTATTAGCATTGGAAGAAATTGTGTTTGCCATTAACCCTTCTAGGTAACTACTGAGACTGACACCTTTTACAGATATTATTGCTTCTTGCGTCAAAACGGTTCTGAAACAGAGAGCAGAAAATGAATTGTTCCAAGTAGTTTAAAACCGCGCGGCTTAAAGGCTTCTCACTCCTGCCCAACAAGCACATTCCTTCAGCTTTGTCATGTAACACAGAACATCTTGCCCCATAAACACAACCTACTTCCTCAGTGCTTAACTGCATATGCTTCAATGCATAAAATAAAAACCAAGTGTCCCCACGAAGTCCAGGTGGCCCCTTGTGGCACTCAACTAGTTCCGTCTTCAGCAGCAGGCAGACAGGGTGGAAGCAGCAGATTTGGCGTGAAGGTATGTCGAGAATATGATATTATGACATCCCCTTTAACAACAGGTTTTTAGCATTTCCCACAGTTATGAAAGAAGAAAAACTCTTACTTTAAAATCCTCAGAAAGATACCTGAGAATTATCACTAGTGATATGAATAAGGCCTAAGGAAAACGACAGTCTATTTATCTCTTTTTTGACAAGATACCACAATAGAGGCGACGTAAACCCCACAGCATCATCTGTTCAAGACCATGGGAATTTACAAATACAAAGCCGAAGTCTGTACTGCCTCAGGGCAATCAGAACAAGTGGTACTTACTTGTCTGGCTCATGAGGGTGTGGTTTGTAGACAAGCCTCTCATCTACTGACACTAGATTTGTAAATGAAATCTGTAGAACATAAAACAAGACTACCTCTTAGTAAGAACATTACAGGAATATAGTAAATAAAACTGCAGATACAAAACTAATCCTTTTATCTGGCTTAAACATAATGTTTTTCCTGCAAGTCAGGATTAGAGGAGTAGAACATGACAGATGAGTTAAAAAAAAAAAAAAAAAAAAAAAAAAACACAGCAAACAAACAAGAAAACTACTGTTGCTCTGCTCATCTGTATGTTCAGATGTTTCACTGCTGACAGGTTCCAAAAACCTAATAGGTCCCTTCTGAAAGACAGAACTGGTCAGCTATAAACACATTACTTAAAGGTTTCACTTATGTTGTTCTAGTGCAATTTTTAAGTAATTTAAAAAATGACTTTCCATTTCAAATTTATAAAGAATTATCATAACCTAGAATCTGTTTTAAATGCATAAACACAACTAAAGTACTTACATTACTGGATTTAAGCTCCATTGTTTTCTTCACTGGGTCAACAACAGAGTGCTCCTGAACGTATGTCTTCGTTCTGCACGTGCCAATGAGCTAGAAGACAGGCACGCATACACGGAAATAATTATGCTAAGCGATTGCAACTTTTTTAGTGCTTTTAGTGCATAAAGTACTGAACAGACACAGAGACAACAGGATTAGGGTTTAATTTAAAATAAAGCTATCAAGTTGTGGTGGATCTCTTTTTTTCAACTGGAAGCAATCGACGATCTAGTCAATTTTTGACTATCTGGAACGCAGTACATGTACTGCTATTGAGCCTTCCTGACACTTAAACTCTTACATTTTTAAAACAGGAGAGTTATGAAATCAGGCATTTCTATTACAACAACCTGGTTCACAAGCTTCCTCTCCCCGTGGCATCCTCCCCAAGCTCTGCTCTGCAGTACGCACCGATTTCACAATGGAGGGTATTCCCCACTCTGTACTGAGCAGCCGGTGGCTGTGCAGCTTCCCGCTCTTGTCTACGTGTCTGTCCAGGACATCGACTCCAACCACGCTGGGGTTCATCGGGTTTGGGTACTTCTGCATGGCAGCTGTTGTTACTGTTTCCCAGGGGTGACTGCCGAAAGAAAATCAAAACACAAGGTTGTACACTTACGTTTTGTTTTAACAGGACTTCTATTAAAATTGGACACAACGTATCAACCACGCTGTATTTCTAGAGCACATCAATTTCCCATCCCTAACCCTATGAACATCCTTCCCTAGCAGAAGACTCCTGCACGGGGGGTTGGACGGGTATTTACAGTAAGAGGTCCGGCTCACCTGGTTCCCCACGACTCCCGAATTCCCCCGCCTCCCGCAATTACCTTCAGGCTTCTAACTTGGCAGGAATGTTTCCCTGCGATATAACTCCAAGAGCCCCCAATTCACTGGGATTTGGGCAATCCCAGACCACCTCCCTGCGCTGCACCCTCCCCACACCAAGGCTCCCTTCGGACTGTTCCTCAGCACAGCTCCGGGGCGGCCACCCCGCGCACCCCGGCTGGCACGAAAGGACCTTGAGGCGGCAGCCGCCACAGCGGAGCGGCGCCTCCCGAGCGCATCCCCCGCCTCCCCCCGTGCCCCCGGCCCTACTCGAAGACGTGCTCCGAGGTCCAGATCCTCATGGCGGCAGCGGGAGCCGAGCCCCAGCCCCGGCCCCGCCGCGCTCCCCGGCCCCGGCTCGGTCCGCTCCGTCCCTGAGCCCCGCCGCGCCTGCGCACTGCGGGCCGGGCCCGCCGGCCTCCAATCGGCGCGCGGCGCGGTGGCGGTGACGCAGGGCCGCGTGTCCCCTGAATGTCGCGCGGAGGGCGCCCGGCGCCGCGCCCCACCCCGCCCGCTGCGCATGCGCGCGGGACCCGGCCCGGCCGTGACGGGAAGGGGGGGAAAGGGCGGGCGCCGCCGGCCGGGCGTTGAATGCGTTATAAAACATTAAAATGTCCGCCTGCTGTAACCTTAATCAGGGCCAGGCCAACACGAACGCGGCCCGCAGGAGCCCTTCCCTCCGCAGATCCCCTCCGCCGTGTCTTGCCGTTCATGCCGGCGGCGTGCAGCCTGTCGCGACACGGGCAGCTGTCGCGAGAGGGCGCAGGGGCCCCGTCCCGCACGAGGCGGCTGCGCCGGCCTGACGGGACGGGAACAAATATAAACGTTACCTAACCGGATCGTCAGTGGCCGTAGCAGTGCCCCACCCAGGCGAAATTCTTGCTGTCCTTCGCCAGCGCGTTTTGTAAGGCCGCTGGCGGGGAGCGCCGGGCCGTTACACAACAGCCCCGCTGCTGCCTGCCAGGGCTGGAGGGGTTCAGCTCACTGCCCTGGCCTGCTTTTCTCAAACATCCTCGAAGTGTTTAATAAAACAGCAATAAATCGGTTATGGCAACAAATGCGTGCATTTCATGTCACTCCGAGTATTTTCTATTAACAGTTCTGGAGTTAACGGCATTGAAAGTGCCTTGAGTGGTGTAGAAGTTGGGTTGTTTTCAAACGGAGACCACGGGACATCATCTCGTGGACACATCTCAGCCAGTGAGTGGCTGCCATGTACTTGTCACTGCACAGCAATGGATTCACTGGAAAAACGCTAAGAGAGAAGTTTCCCAGAAACAAGAGACCTATCTTGGTCTTGTTTTTCCTGACTCTTCCATCTCCTGGGACCATTCCTAAACATTGTCAGTGCGCTCATAATCTATCGGAGTATACAAAATTGTTTCTCGATTTTGTAACTCTTACATAAAAACATAGGCAATTCATAGGCAATATGGCTCCTGTCTTTTAGCCTCTCACCATTTTTATTTTTTTTATTTTTTTTTTTATTTTTTAAATTTTTTCTGTGAAGGAAATGTTAACTATTGGAAGCAAAGCAAAAAGGAAGAAGCATGCCAACATATGGTGAAGATTAGGAGCTACATCTTAACAGTTCTTGGTCATTTAAAACTTCAGTTTAAACTAATTTTGTTCAAGTTTCTGCATTTGAGTGATATAAATGGCTGAACTACTTATAACACTTTTGGAAGGAATGATAAAATCATAAACAATAAAGGCAGATATTAGATAAAGAAAATGCTTATTTGTAGTTGAAAAGGGAAAAGTGGCATTTAGAATTCTTTACATTGGTGATGTTGCATCTTGAGAATGCTGTGTCCATTTTTGATGTCCAAAAACTGAATACTACGAAGTTTGATATCTTTTCCTCACATATGTTGACAGTATTTGTCTAGTAATTGAAAGCAAATAAAATATTCTTTCAGTTAAATCTATTCAGTCACTGGTACTACTAAGATGATCACTAAGGACCATAACAGACATCTATGAAAGAATATAAAAACCTGTGGAAATCCATGACAAGGTTACTCATTTCATATGTACCTTCCAAGGGCTGTTTGCTAATCACTCTGCTAAATGCACCCGATGCATGAGATGGGCCTCATGTAGATTTTGGAAGAGCAATCTCCTTGGCATAACTAAGAAAGACTTGAAATTTCTGTTGGAATAGTATATGAAAGAATTCTGATGTTGCAATGAACTTACTTGCAGGAGAATGCATTACGATCTCGTATTTTCACACCCATGTTTGCCAGCAGGGTGATATGAGTTGTCCCCTCTAAGCAGCCTCATAAAATATCCATCATTTTGACTAAAAAGCATAAATATTAGGAAATACCTCACAAACCAAAAGTCAGTTTATCTCCAGCATTAGGTCCAGATAATTTATGCATTCCATAATGGGTACCAAAAAGCCAGACGGTCATACCCACTCAGGCCTTTTCACCTTGCTGCAAAACAGATATTGTGGCACACTTAAAACAACAACAACAACAAAAAACAATACAAAACCCACCCTTCTTCAAAGCCAGAGATGAACTAGAGCACTCTGCAGTACAAAATGTCACTATGCTAAGAAAGCTTTGGTGATGAGGGCAGTGCTTCAAGCTGCACTTCTAAAGGAAATGGATGCAGGTCAAAACTGGCGTATTTAATGGGTTACCATAACCAAATTTTAGCACAGTAAGATTGCTGATGACTGATACAGTAACCCTATTTAACTGCTGCACTGTCTTGTAATAGGCAGGATGAGCTCTGGTTGCTTACCTGCGTCGTGTGTCACAACATTTCTTACTTTTTTCAAATTACAGCTGAGGCAAGTTTACCATTTCATACACTCAGAAAAAATATATTTGTTATTATTTTTCCCCTGTCACATTCTGAAATGTAGCTAACACTACAATAATACTGAATCAGTTCCTTGATCTGAATTTAAAGTTTTGATGTGTTTGAAATATTGGCATTCTCATGCAGTACTAATGAAAACCATCCAAAGGTCTTGCCCTTTTCTTGAGCTGGAAAAACAAGTTCCCACTCCCTTTGTCAGTCAGGCAGTTGTACTGGCAGAAAACTTACATTAACAATATTTTCTTTTCCAGACATATTTATTAAATTACTTTCATTATACAATTCTTAACAAATACCTCATCTATAAACTCACCATCAGCAGCAGTCAATTCAGCATATGAGCCTGTACTATTTGGCTGTTTTCCTGCGTGTACTTCTTAAAAAAGCTTTGTTGGATAGCAAGGATCTCTTTTCTGTGCTTCCGAAATCAGACTGTGAATCCCTTGCAAGTCATTATACATCTCTGTATGAAAAAATCACCTTGAATTGTACTTTTTATAAAAGTTCCTTTTCAGAAAGGAAGCACACCGGTACCTCAGTGTAGGATAGCACCAGTTCCTCTAGTTCTTGCTCATATTTTAGTAGGAGTTTTGTTCAAGTAATTTTGATCCTTCCAGATTTCTGACTGGTATCACAAGGGGGAAATGTCACCACTACACCATGTATCACATCCTGCAAACACCATGCTAGTTGCAAATGAATTTACACACAGCAGCTTTCCTAGGTCAGAACAGAACTCTAACTATGCTACTAATTAGCATTCAGAGGTTTCAGTGGTAAGCAACCATCTCCTTCTCTCTTCAGAGAAACAATGGTATAAATGTATTTCCTCTTAAAAACTGGAAATGTGTTTTTATACAAATAGCCATCAACAAGTGGTCAGGGCTGATTAAGCCAATGCTGTACCTGCCCAAATGCCTGCTGGAATCATACCTTGGTAATAGCGAGACATGCAGCAGTCTTCTAAGTGCATTTGTTCTTCATCCACTAACACTGGCATGGTATTTGTTAGTATCATGTAATTCATTTCAACCCAAAATAAAACACAGATCAGTGTAAGACAACCAAATGCCTAAATGCCTATTTTTGTTACCATGTTTTATCAGTCAACCAGGAGAGTCTTTTTTTTTTTTTTTTTTTTTTTTTTTTTTTTTTAATATTATTATTATTATCTTTTTCATCTTCTACTATTTAGGGCT
Organism: Nettapus auritus; assembly: GCA_011076525.1. Taxonomy (NCBI): domain Eukaryota; kingdom Metazoa; phylum Chordata; class Aves; order Anseriformes; family Anatidae; genus Nettapus; species Nettapus auritus. The sequence goes on from CM021784.1 coordinate 11,147,246, forward strand.
TTTCTTCCCTCATTTGAAGAAAAATAAAATAATAGAATTATCCAGCAAATCCCTTTCCCCTAATTCCCCATGTTCTGGTAAAAATGGCTGTCAAATTGCATAGGAAATGTAAATCAAAATTTTTACAGATTATCATTTTAAAGATTATCACTATCCTGAGACTAAAGCCTATCATTTCCTAAGAAGAGATGAAATAGCAGTAAATATATCAAATGCCGGAGAAAAGTAACAGGTTTATATACTATTATTTACAAATAAGGTTGAATCGATTCATACGTTGTGTGGAAAAACCACAAGAGGGAGCTAAATTTCCATGAGGTTCTCCACATGAAGACCTGCCAGTCCACCGGGGGGAAAGAGGGGGTATTTACCTTCCAGGCAAACTCACCTCAGAGCATGCACGTCTCTAAGCACGGCCATGTGGAAGAGGGCAAGATCCCCCTCTGATTCTGCATCCCAGCAGCAACCGCTCCCAAAGGGCTGCCCATCCCTAAATCCAAAGCACATTTTTTTTTTTTTTTTTTTTTTTTTTCTGCAGAAATAAATGGTTCCCCTAATTCAATTTTAAAATGTGATCTAGACAGATTTTCCCTGCTGGAAACGAAACAGGAAGATACACTCAGGCTCTTTTTCCAGTAGGTCAAAAATATAAATGAAAACTCAACATAATAATGAAACATCTTGTCTTTTGGGGAAAAAAATGACAACAGGCAGTGTATAATAAGAATTACTCATTCTCAGTGACCATATTCTATTTTCTATAATATAAAAAGGGGAAATATACTTCCTTCTTATAACTAAAAACAAGGAACTAAGTCTTTTTTTCACATACTTATATGCAGATTCAGAATTTGTTTTCTGAAAGGCCTTGTACTGAAAGGATTCTTCCCAGAGTTCCTTAACCTGTTATTTTTCTACTGCATAAAGCTTTGTGCTGTTCTACAAAGTCAGAAAGTGACACTGTTCTCTAGCACGGTGATACAGGGAGGGGAAAAAAAAGGGGATGAAGTTTCTTAGCAATACTATTGTACATCTATTTCCTGTTTCAAAATGACGTTAATTTCCTTCTCAGACACATTTAAAACAGTCTGGTTCCGAAAACCATTTATAGGCTCTAAAATAGCATCTTTTGAAAGCTGAGATTTATTTGTGGGAAGGAGGGAATTTGAACTGGGAATGCCTCCACACTGATGTTTCTGTTTACTTGATAGAGCAGTCAAATTACTAACACATCGTGATTATGTATTAGGTTGCATAAATTACTTCAACACCAGACAATTATAGTGGATGTGGTTTGGTCACATTTTGTTGAGAACCAATCAATCCTTCTGTAAGGGTGACAACAAATGAATAGAACAGCAGCACATCCTTCTCTCACAAGGCTGCAGATCTCCCTGTCAACTTGATACCATTTACAGTCATAGAATCATAGAACCACTGAGGATCCAAAGCTGGAAGCTTTGAGTCCAAGTTGAGTACATTGAGTCCAAATCCTGGCTCCGCACAGGATCACCCAAAAACCAAACCATGTGTCTGAGAGGCTTGTCCAAACACTTCTTGATCGCCAACAGGCTCAGTGCTGTGACCACTGCCCTGGAGAGCCTGTTCCAGTGCCTGACCAACCTCTTGGTGAATAATCTTTCCCTAACACCCAGCCTGACCTTCCCCTGTCACAGCTTCAAGCTGTTCCCTCAGGTCCTGTCACTGCCACCAGAGAGATCAGTGCCTGCCCCTCCGCTCCCCTCATGAGGAAGCAGCAAATCTCACGTAAGTTCGGGGTTGGCTGGGAGTTTATCGTTACTGCAGTCACGGTCCTCCAACTCGGGGCTCTGTCTCTGCTTTGCCTTTGTTCCTGTTTGTGAGATGTTCATCCTTTCCAAGTAATGGGCCGATGTTATCTCAAGGAATGGACCAGCATCTACAAGGAACAAATCTAGGAGGACACCTTTCCTAGTCGGCTCCCTTAATGCTTGTACCAAGAAGTTATCGTCCAGATGTTTTAGGAATCTCCCGGACCTGTTTGTATCAGCTGAGTGGTTTTCCCAGTTTATGTCTGGCAAGTTGAAGTCACCCATAAGGACAAGGGTGGCTGGCCTAGAGGCACTGAACAATGATACTAGAGGTGGCTGATCAATGACTGGCTGCAGTTTGAATAGAAAAGGCCTACTGAAAATAAATTACTTTTCTTGGAGAAGCTTTGAAAGGCAGACTTGCAGTCAGAAACTACGTATGAAAGGCATGTACAGAAGGTGAAGCACCTTCCATCACATTCTAACCTGGATCACCCTTACTGCCCCCAGAGGAAGACACCCCAGAGAACTCCTTTTTAAATTTATAGGCAACCCTGACTAAATGTCACAGGATCATTAAGCAAATTCATTTACTATTACATTCGCACTTTAAGTCATTTAGAAAAAAAAAAAAAAAGTGTGATAAAGATCTTCAGAAACTTGTGACCATCTGACTGTGAAATACTAGCACAGAATACGAACTGCTAAGTGACGATACCACTATACTCCTGCTAAAGCACACCCTTTTTTAGCTAAGGAAGCTAAAAACATTGAGGAGAGATTGAGGTTTTGTTACCTAGCATTTAATGTCTTCCCCAAACAACAAAAACCAAACCACCAACACCCTTACCCCAGATGCTTCCCCACCTCCTCCCCAAACACCAAACAACATTATCTTTGCTTCAGAGCATTTAGTTTAAGTTAGGGTATATAGAAATATGCATTTAGTAGAATGATCTAGCCCTGGAACAAACATCAGACCTTTGGATTGCTTTCATTTTATTCTGCCATAAATTTCCTAACCCTGCACAACCTCAGAGTACTGTTGCCTCATAAGTAAAACTGCCAAACACCTTCCTTACCAAGCATGTGATGCAGCTACTGCTCCTGTGAAAGATGCTGTCTAACAACGTCTACACTAACTAGGCTGTGATAACGTTTATGTGATTTGAATGTCAATAATCATTTTTCCCATCAGCTTTCTCTCCCATCTGAGAACATACAAAATATATAAAATAATGTATAAAAATAATAATAATAAATTAATATATAAAATAATCACAACTGGCCATCTCATTGCCTCATCGTTAGCTTAGTGGCTACATTAAGGTTAGGTCTTCCACCTGCTATCTGTGGTATTTTATTTTAACACACTCGAATTGTCATAGTGAATTGATATGCCACATTATACAGATGCACTTGTATTTACATTTTGCAGCAGGTATCCTAAATAGGATAGCCTTAAATGGCCTTCGGCTACTGAATAATTTGTTTTCCATTTAAAAACAAACTCAAAATTTCTATCAAATTGGCTGTGTGACTCATTAGCACCATGAATTTTGTTGTTTTGGTTTTGTTTCGTACAATTGTGATTTCCTTGACTTGCATAGTTCAGGGAGTTTGATTATGGCTATGCAAACTGCTCCATCTTGTCCGTGTCATTAATCGGAGCAGCAGCTGCCACCAGGTGTGTCACCTAGGTGCAGATACAAGACGGTGTACAGTTCATGGATGCAACACAACTATTCTGTTGTCTAGGAAACAGTCGCCTGAAATCTGTGTAATATGACAATTACCAGCCAGATTTTTTTTTTTTTTTTTTTTTTTTTTGCAAGCATCACAAATGTGCATGTGATCAAGTAGGCAGATGATAATCACGTTATCACCCACAACTCATGAGTAAGCACAGTAGCTGCACAATTAAAGACAAAGCCACATGTTTTAAAGTGCTTCAAAACTATATCTGATCCTTGTTTAACTCTAAAGACCACATTTCTTCTAAACACACAACAAGCTATTAAACTTTTGATGAATGCAACTTCCCAGCTTAAAACCTTGAACCAGTGATGACAGGTAGTAGTCATAGCACATTGCACGTTACATCACAAGCATGGAGCTCTGTATGCACTCATGGTCTTCAAACCATGCTCCCTTATCCAAAATGTATATAAAGCTCTTTGTTTCAGAAATCTTGTACTTGATCAGCTATCTTTTGACATGGTTTAAAGAAACCGCAATCTGGAAATAACAGCTGCGAATTCTTTGTACACACACTACTGGGTGGAAGTGGCTACTTAGTGATGATGGCTGATGTCTTAATTATCATAGAGATAATGATCAGATCACTTATAAATCCAACAGGCTTAGACAACTATAACTTGTGTCTAGCAGTGGCTGACCACAGAAGTATGATGAAGGCAAACCCGTATTTTTTTCCAGTCTCTGTAGAATGTTTGTGAAGTATGTAATTTACTTCAGCTTTCAAGAGTGTGCTCAGAAATGACTACCTCAGCAGACTGGAAACACAGCATCAGTTGGTATGAAGGCTTTTGAATTCTTTAACAATGTAAAATTTAAAATTTAACAAATTTTAAGTGAATTTCTACTCTCAATCACTTTCCATTTCACAACCTTTTTCTATGACCGCTTTTTATATGTTTGAGTATCACCTGAAAAGTAAAACAAATTAGCAAGTGTGCGTGTTTGATTTATGGCCTGTATCATCTAACACGGACTTTGAGTCAGGAAATGTATTGGTGAATGAATCATGCTGGTGGTCACAACCCAGAGAAGCCTAGCATTCAAGGCACTTTTCTAACTTTGTATTAAACCAGGAGCATTTTTATAAAGCCACGGCAGTTATCATTCTTTTTTTTTATTATTATTATTTTTATTATTTTTATTTTTATTTTTTTACCTGACGATTTTGTTGTTCACTTGTTTTCATGTCCCACTCCAATATCTCTTCCCTATTAGGTTTCTCTGTTAAGGACTGCACATTTAACAGCATGTCCTGTTTTTTTTTAGAGGTCTTTAAGCCTCACAGAGCTATTGATAATAATCAGATGAAACTAAACTGGAAGGTGAACAGAAGAACAAATAAAATAAACTTCTGTAATTTCTACCCATCTCTTCTAAACTATTTGTTTTGTATTTCAAAGTAAGAATCAATACATATTGCAATTTTGATATATTACATTGCTACATACTACGCATAATGAATACAAAACAAAGACTGGACACCAAGAAGACTGCAGGTTCATTTTTTTAAGAATTATTTTGAAAGTAAAGAATTATTTCATAAAAGGTACTTCTGAGAAAGAAGGAAGGCTTATGCTCTAAGGTACGAAGAACCAAAGATGCTAAATCCTTCTATTCCATTCAATGTACCTGGATACTAGCACTTGCTGTACAAAAAGTAACATCAGTATGGTGGTATCAAAAAAAAAAAAAAATAATAATAAAAAAAAGATTTTAAGGTGGAAACATAAGGCAAAATAATTCATACGAAAATAATGTAATAGAAAACTCTATGTGTACACTTGGGACAAAAGTATTTTCCTTCATGGTCTTTTCTAATAAACATTTTAATCTAATAAAAAGATTTCAAAAAATCCTCATCCATGTAAAAATAATTTCCATTTAGAAAAAATAAAAATTGAAGTAAGAAGATGGTGCAATCAAAATTAACTGGCAGAGTCTAGCTAGATAAAATGCCTGAATTTGCTTGTTGTTGTAACCTGATCTGATGCTTAGTACAGGCTATGGACATTTCTTAGTACACTTCAACTGTGCAATATGATAGCACTGAAGAAAAATGAAAGGAATATGTGGGAAAACACATAATCTTGGAAGCCCTGCAGAAGAACACTACATTGTCTGGAACTGTCCTGATACAAAGCCAATGGCATTTTATATGCTTCTACAAGTTTGGTACATAGAGAATAAGAAAACTTGAGTAAAATTTTTGCAAGAACTTAAAAAAGATCTAAGGATTTAGTAAGTATTAAAAATACATTTACTGAACATTACTTGAAGAGTTGTACTTTGTCAAAAATAACAGTGCTACCAAGTGAATATCATCACAGCTTAACTCCTACCTGTGCACGTAGTATACCTGCAAAATCATACATTTGTTTTTCCCCACATTATGTCTTAGTATCAAAGGTACAAAATGTTTAGTGCACAAGACAGTTCTTAGATACAGAATTTAGACATGGAAATTTGTACTCTTCTAGTCCCATTATTGTTATTAATTTGTACAGCTTCATTAGTGATGATTAGTTGACACCTTGGGAGACTGTAGGTGCTACCTACAGTTAAAGTTATGCTGAAGCTAAGCTTTATGGGAAGCTGTCTGCAACTTAGCACTCCAGCAAAAGCAATAATTAAAGAATAAACAACTTGTATAAAGGAAAAAAAAAAAAAAAAAGTTAAATCCAAAGTGCTGAAAAGGATCAAAATTACTATTACGTGAATAAGCCAACTTGGATTAATGCCATCCATCTCCTCAGGATGTACAAGTTCTCTGTTATAAGAAATTGGAGTCCAAAATATAACAGCCAAAAACTGAAGTAAAAAATATAAATAAATTGAATAAATATTTGCACAAAGAAGATTTAGTGATGACTACTATTCTCACAAAACATTTTAAATGCAATTTTTCATATCTAGTTTTTGCGGTGTACACTTTTTTACTAGCTGCCTCGATTCATTATTTTCTCTGAATTTAAGTTTAAATTAAGAACCACTATAAGTTGCTGCATGAATAAATAATGTCAGTTCTACAGCACTAAGTCAATAGGAAATGCATTGTTATCAGCAAGTTCATGACCGATTAAATGGCTAAACTGGAGTTCTTGGTTAATGCCAACATATAGTTTTCATGCTCAGAAAAAAGAATAGCTCTATTTTATATTTTCTAGAGATGACAAATTTAGAGTGTACAGCAGTGCTCTGCAATATATAAAATGCTGTAAATCAATAATTACTAGAAATCCCAGTCTATGAAAAGTTATAGGAGTATATAGGAGCTACATGAAGTGTATAGGAGCTACAGCATTTTTTCTTTTTAACCAAGGTATGAATACTGTGTATCTTCTAAGTGGGGGACTCCCAAATGTACTGTGGTATGAGTATCGTAGGAACAGAAAAAACAAATACTGTCTGAACAGCTGAACACTTCCTTGCACATATGGATTCAAACAGGTTCTGGTGCTGCCAGATACATTTGTGATGGAAGCAGAAGGCAAGGCAAGTTCTAAGTAGAAAAATGATATTAACAAAAAACCTCCACAAAGCTTCATTAAACACAGAACTTGGAGACAAACCAAGACCAGAAGCAAAAAACCAAACCAAAAGAAAAAAAAAACCTTATTTAATTTGGCTACTCTAAAATCAATATTTGTTCCTTTTATAAATACGTGTTTCAGTGTGTCATACATGATACATTCAAAATTAGAGGAGTACTTTCATAGCTATCTAAACACACCAATGGGATCTGCACAGATTTAAACAAAAGTTAACTACTTGTAAGGAAGTCCCTTTTTCAGAAAAGTGATGATGAATATTATTTTTAGTTCAATGATTCTCATATCCAAATAATCAGGATCACAGACATGAAAAATGTCTGTAGAATTAGGACTTAGGCAAACCTCAGATGTCGAATCCCTTCTGTGCTCACCTACAAAAGAGACAAAAAGGAATTCCTACCTTGTCTCATTGTAGGCTTTTCATTAAGACCTATATTGAGAGCATGGCATGTAGTCTGTTTTTAAATTACTAGTTTGCTGTTGTCTCTTAGAGAATCTAGACAGCATGGGCATGCACTGCAAAAACTGCAATACTAAAAAATAAATTTCAGATAATCTGTTTTCTGAAAAACATATTTATAACTGGAGAGAAGGAGAACAATTCTTAGCCTCTCCAAGGCACTCAGATTTTTTGGATGCTGAACAAAATGGGATTATACCTGTCAGCTTTGCTACTTAAATTGAGCGCATCAATTTGTTCTGTCTTTTCAAAAATAATATGGGAAGGTATTGAAAGATCTGATAGTTCATAGACACTACTTACTAAGCCAACTGGGAATACCAGCACTGTGAAGATGGAGTCTTTCATAGGTAACAACTGGGATAACAAACTTATCCTTCACAAATCTGAATATATGCCCAAACAATAAAGCTTGCAGAATCTAAACAGTTAAAGGACATGTTAAGAAAAAGTTTTTTTGTCAGTTCTTTATTTTTACTGTATTGATTTTCCAAAGGAAAAATGTTAAAGTACCTAAAAATTCCTTGTCCTGGAAATAACTGACATTCTTGTTCACTTGACTTAATTTTACTTAACCATTTTGGAAGTTTTGGCACATTTATTTACTAATATTAGAGAAGCTGTAAATATTTTGAAGCAAAACAAATAAATCATTTTCTGTGTTGACATCTTAATTGGTCCAACTATTTTCCCACTTACTGAAGTTTTCCTTGATTTTTTTTTTTTTTTTTTTTTTTTTTTTTTTTTTTTCCCCGAGAAGAACATGTAGCATTCAGGAGAAAATCTTCAAAAACACCTAATTGTTTTAGTCCCTGCTTGACACCAAGTCCTTTGAAGGGCTGACAATATAAATCTCCCTTCTCAGAGCTCAGTGAATTGCTCTTGACACTCTTTGCACTCTTCTCCCTGAAAAGGGGAAAGCTCTCGCTTCAACTTAACCCCTGCTCAGCATGGCACTTGGCTGAGTGACACCAAGCAGCAGGTAATGCTCCTGCCCAGCGGGGAGCCAGCCTCTTCCCCCCTCTGCTCACACCCCTCATGGCACCCCACCAGCCTCTGGCCCCACACCTGGCTGAGGAAGGTCAGGCATTTCCAGCATCCTCCACAGGCGCTGTCTATCGCCCTGCAGGGGGAACTGGCCAGCCCCACGCTCCGGCAGAGCAAAACCAGAGCCCGCTGGAATCAACAGACATGAAGGGCCAAGACATGGCAGTCCTGCGGACCCTGAGGCTGGCCCGTGCCCCATGGCTGAAGGGACTGAGCCTTCCGTACGCTGCCGCCATTTTGTGTGCAGCTAACAGCACAGTGCGGTGGCACATGCACGTATGCGCCTGCCCACTGGCACCTTCTGTGTGACATATCTCGTCAGTGCATGAAACTGGAGGCAAGGACAAGCATCCCAGATTTTTTTTTTTTTTTTTTTTCCTATTAAATTTACTGTTCAGGATCTCCCAGTTCAGTCACTGCGTAACCACCAGTGGTGGTGTCCCCTCATAAGTCAATTCCCACATGCTGAGACAGGGGTCACTTTGCCCTAGTCTATAGGTCGTTGATAAGGAATCAGGATTTAAATCTCCTGCAGAAAATGGTGTTCTGACCCAGGAGCATTAACCAGTTCTGGACAGGCCTTAGGCCCATGGAACATCACCTCATTTCAGTGCATGTTTCAGACACGGGAGTAACTAAGGGTCTTGTCCCACTCAGAGCATGGTATAACATGAAGCTCTTGGTCTTGTAGTTGTAACAGAAGTTGTAGTATTCATTAAAGAAGGACATTCGGAAGCAGGAATATTTTTAGTTAATCAGAATATGCAATATGGAGATGCTATATTGAACCTCTGAGTTCACTCTGTTTTTTTGTGGTAAGTAAAGAAAGAGGTTTACTGATAAGCTGTTTTTGCAATACACTGTAGCCCTGATGGTGAAATATAAATATCTATTGATTTGTAAGGTGATTTATTTATTTATTTATTTATTTTTTTTTTTTCTCTCTCTCTCTATAGTATTAAACATAGCTTTCTTTATTTGGGAAGAGATTAACAAGGAGAGAAAAAATGAACTTGCTGTTTCAGTTCAAAAACCTTTCTGGAGGGAGTTTTGATAGACTATATATGTATTTTTTTAAGCTAAATTCAAGCATACTGTTATTAGTAGCTTGCTTTAGGAAAGAAAAAGTGCCTAAGGAGTCAAATTGAATGCTAAATTAAAACTAAAGTAGAATTAGAACTTCACAAAAATGTTTCTCCACTTCAGTGGTACAAATATTGCTGAGGCATCATTACATCACTGGCCTTACGAGCAAGGACTTATTTCCCTTATGAGGGGAAATTAGCTGGGTTTCATAACTGACGTGTTCCCATGTAGTTTTTGTGTTTCTGCTTCTCTGAAGCTCAGTGGAGGCACCTGAATCTTACCAATGATCTCATTATATCTGACTGTTTTCTTTATAAGTGTTCAAGTCCTATCTGTAGTTGACATCTTTTCAGGTTTTCAGTGTTAGGAAATATTCCTACTACAAGATATAACCTTCCTGGTACAGCTGATTATAATTAAAAAATAGAAAGATGAAAGATAAAGAGATATAGGATGAAGTTTAAAAGTACACATTTGCAGTTTTAAAATTACAGTAATTAAAAAGTATAATCAATATAACTAGCCAGGAAACTATTTACATCTAACAAGTTAAATGGTGAATGACCACAAACTCAAGTAAGAACTTATATGTGTGTCACAGATTTTTAAATGGTTTTATTCAAGAAAACCAAAAAATAAATATGCTCACAGAACTCTAGTGATATAAGTAAGTAATAGTACCTCAGATGTTATGAGGAGATTTTCTCAAAGCTCTAGGATCAGCTAAGGTCTCAGTTCCCAGGAAAAAATTAATAGGAGTTGAGCTTCTGATTCACATTCATCTATGTCAAGATCCAAGATGGCTTTTCCAAGACAAAATAATGGTTCACCTGGGATTAAAAGGATTCACCTGTTCAGCCAACTAAGCCACATTTCCTCACTGAACCTTATTCTCTCTCTCTCTTTTTTTTTTTTTTTTTTTCTTTCATTTCCATTTCATTTCACACATGCATGAAAGATGTGTGTGCAAAGGAGTCCTTGCACAGAACACATAGGTGAAGAATTTGCTTTCCTGAACTAGTTTTACAAATGATTGTAAGGGCGGACAGGCAACCTTTTTTCCCCAAACTTCTGCAGATGCTAGAGATTTGGAAAGGCAGGTAATTACTGAAAGGGCACTGTTACTATACATTTTGTTCTAATGCTGTATTTTTAATTTGGGGCAGCCTTGAGGTGTTTATTAAATTGCTAACTACTTCAGAGGCTTAGTTGTTATTAAAATTAATCCTGAAATGGTAGTTTAATAATGGATCTTTACAAACACAATAATTGAGATATATAACATGTGGACAGCTGTTATGATGACTGTTTCCATAACAGCACACAGCAACAGAAAGGTCCACAATGACACAGGATACTGTTTCTATGGCAATAGAATGCCTTAGCCTCAAGGATGCAAAGAAATCCGTTATGAAAAGTAGAAACTAGTATTTCAGATTAAAGGGAATTCCTTGTTTATACTTATCTATGTCTAGCTACTTGTTGCCATGTTTTTCTTATTCCTAGCTTGTGGACTTTTTAAGTTGGTGATCCTTTCTAGTTTGTTTCCCCTCCCCCCACCCCCCCCCCAAAAAAAAAAAAAAGTGTGATATCGAGTTATTATGGTTGTTGTTCCCTTATAACTTTTGAACTTGTTGGTTCATTTCTATCAAATCAGAGAGCGGGACAGGGATATGCTTCTGATTCTATGAAAGCCAGTAGACAGGGAGAGTGCAGGAACCCAGAGCAGGGGCATCACTGGTAGGAAGTGTATATGAACACTGTGTATATGAACACTTGTATGTGGCTGCTTGGCCAGGCAGTCACAAGATGGGACGCCTCCTACCAGGGGATATAGGACAAGCGGCAATGAGGCTGAGGACAGGAGGAACTTGAGATACTGGAAAGGAAGAAAGATGAGGGTAAAGAATTTGCATTTATGGTGCCCTGTAGCTACTTGAAATAGGGAGGTGAAATTGTGAGAATTAAAAAATTAGTGGCATGGTAACAATTTCAGCATGGTAGGAGTGTACACACAGACACAGATGAAGCCAGATACACAAAGCAGCCTGTCAGGGAGTTTCAGTTTTTATCTTCAGCAAAAGTGAGTTATGATCCTGCTAAGTAATATGAATTCTTAGCAAACTCTCAATTCTTTGTGCTTTTTCCATGTTCCATGTACCCTGTATCCTGGGTATGCTAGACATCTGCCTGTAAAATTCTTTCCAGCTCATTCTTCTGGTGGTCAAATTTACAAAACGTTAGAAATGTGTTAAATGCTGGGGTTAGCACCCAGCAAATTCATGATTGGACTTCTGCACTTCTTTACAAGCACTCATCAGAAATTGAAATTAATACAACTGAAAAAAGTGACTATTTTCAGTAATTTCAGCTTGTATTTTGCATCAAGATGAAGGCATTTTGCAACAAGATTTTGGAAATTCAGCCAGTGCCAAATAGAAGGTCATTCAGTACAGGTCAGGAAACTTCAATTAAAAGATAACTGGCACATTTCATTATGGTTATTTAAGGAATCTTTAGCAACTCGTAACAGAAGAACGAATATGCAAAATCTCTACAGTTTTCCATAAACCGTATTAGCATGGGCAGAAAACTACATTTAAATATAACAACAGATTGCTCATTCCTGTTAAAAACTTGATGACTTATGTTGGAGCACCATGTGTAGAGTCTGAGGTTGGGTGCAGTGAGTGTTTGGGTGCTGAAGACTTTTCTTAGCATGTACCCAGTATTTCAGGACAAGGGGATACCAAGCATTAATAGCTGAAAAACTGCTGATACAGTTTTTATGTCTGCTTTTAAAAACTGGAGCCATTAGTGGTGCCAAAAAATTAAAAAAATTAAGGCAATACAATTACTGCTATTTTAAAATACTAAGGTTCCTTCGTAGCCATGGAAACAAAAATGCAGACATTAATGAGCAAGGGGGGAAAAAACTGGTGTTTCCTTGACAACAGAAAAAAGCATAGCTCCGTGAAACTGAGAGGAGAGAATGACAGAAATACCTTTTACCATGACATACAACTGAAATACAAGTCCAGTGCAATTACACCACTACAAAAGGTGAAACGACTCTGCCAGGAAGCCGTAAGTAAGGAAGTCCTTCTTGGACTAGAGGCATGCGACAAGCGCCAACCCCGAGACTGATCTAGTGCCTTGCAGTGTGGATGGGATTAGTGTGCTCTGGAGAAAGCTAGCCCTGGGCAGAGTGGACTCTACTATTTCACAGCCAGGTGTTAAAGAGCAGTTCTTTCTTGGGCTGCATCATAAATTCTGTGTATATATAGTCCCTCTTTGCCCAATGAAAAATGGTATAAATAGTAGGTAAGATTATGGCACAGGAAGGGATACAAGTAGTATACAGTTTTAACTTAATTATTATCACTCAAAATTTAGAAAGACTGGCAGCCTCTTACACAATCCAAAAATACTTTTGCTGGAGGAACTCAAAATTGTTCAAACACAACAAAATAAGAGAAACCATAATAAAGGTAAATAAGAGGACACCAGTAAGATTACAGTTTTTTTTTTTTTTTTTTTTTTTTTTTTTTTTTTCCCAATGGTTATTATATAGCATAATAGAAAATTGATATATACAATAATCTAATGAAATTAAAAAATAGAAGAGTTAATTGACAAATTTGCCACAGGTATTTTGGAAGAAATGAATCTTCCAAAAGAGGTCTTTCTTTGACACGATCCAGTTTGTGTTATTGCAAGCATCGCTACATGGTGGAAAAGCAAGTATATCAATCAGCTCAAAATTCTAAACTGTTTTGTGTCTATAGCAATAAAGAGCTGGATACTAAGCTACAAGAATGTAGGGTTTCCTTGACAACATGTTGAGAAAAAACACAACTACATAAAAGCTTACGGAGAAAATAAAAATAAAATAAAATAAAACTATATATACATATAGTTGAGTTGGCTGAATGGTTTTACTTATTGATTTACCTGTGTGACTGGTGCAGGTGTGGAGTCATGATGGGAATGTTGTGTTTCTACAGGTCTAGTTATTGACGTTTTCCTTTACTGTTTTTGACATTGATCAGAAAGCTGATTGAAGTGATGAATGACCCTGTCAAATTCTGGTCTTATTTTCTGTAAAGTATGTTTAAGTTAATGTAGCTGGTGTTTTTTAGAACATTTCTGAATATCATCTGAAGTTCTGAAGTTATCTGTTTTCTATGACAAATAAGAAACAGATGGGAGAATTAGTATGACTAGTTTGTGCATGTGTAAAAAAAACCCTAACCTTCCTGACTTTCTGAGTTGAAGCAACTGTTCCTCTGAAATCTACATTGCTTTTAAGTGCATCATAATTGCAATTACTCATATTTATGATGTGATATGCCTGAAAATATTATAGCTCATTACTCCAGCAATCTAAAAGACCTGAAAATGCCCTTCATATTCCTCCAGTAAACATTTATTTTGTAGAAGAAGCAGCATAAGTTCCTCTACTTTTTTCCCTTTCAACTGGTATCAAGTAATGACTTGATCAAGGAGGAGTAATTGTAACTCTCTTCATTACCACCCTATCTCCTGGTACTTAGGAGCAAGACTAGACTTACTAATCTGCTTTTTCTCTAATTTGTTTTAGTTTTGTTCTTGGGTTGTAGAATATCCCTGTGAATTAATCCGTAAAACTGTCATTCACCAGAACTACCTAGGCTGAATTAATACGAAAAAAAAGAAACCAAGAGAAACCCCAAATCAACCCTGTATGATGATTCAGCATTTAGAGCCCTACCTAAAACACATTAAATATAAATTTGGGAAAATAAAAGGTCTGTGGTTTTTAATTGGAGATGGTTTGGGGATATATATATATATATATATATATATATAAATTTTTTTTCTTTTTTTTTTTTCTTTTTTTTCTTTTTTCATTTGGGTCAATGTCTGGATACACAGCCCTGTTACTGGGTTATGAAAAGCATCCAAGCATTTTAAAGCAGAAATTCAATTCTTAGTGAAACACTTAGGTTGTGTGCACAACCAGCTGAACCTTTTCTTTTTTTGTGTGTTTGCCTCAGCATTTTCTCAGCAGCCCTTGACTCCTTTTCTTATGGGATCTATTACTTTTGCCTTGTGTTTTAGTTTTTTTCCCTGTACTGGCTTTTTTTTGGCAACTAGAACCGTTTGCTAATGAAGCTGTGTCTCTCCCTTTTGCTGTTTGAGCAAATTTTTGTCCTTAAGTTTTTTTCTCTTGGACATTTTTTTTTTTTTTTTTTGGCATTACCAATATGTGAGCGTTACACTCCTGTTTAGGGTGGCAGTTCTTACTGTCTAGCCAAAATATACAACAGCACCATATGAACCTCAGTAGCCATTAGTCAGTACTGATATTAGGGTAATAATTAGCTCTTCAGCTTACTAGAATGCTTTCATTAATCCTGCTTTGAATATTTTTATTGTGTTTAAATGTTTCCAGATTTTTAAGACTTGCTTTAAAAGATTCTATTGATTTATACAGCTGTGTTCTGTGGGGGAAAAATATCATGTTAAGTACCACAGTATAAATGTACCTTTGGTCAAATGGAAACTGTATATGCAACCATGCAACCATGCAACCATGTCCTGTACATTCAAACTTAAGAGTTCAAATATAAAAAATAAATATTGCTGTTTGCGATAACAGATAGCAACTTTATATAATCATTCTTCATGGGGATTAGTCTCCAGAGGAGGATGAGTTACATTTAGACATTTCAGATGTCACTTCATCTGCAGCAAAGTGGCCAATACCATGACAGAAATTATGAATGCTATAGTGGCTTGAAAATAAAGCTAATAAGGCTACAAGAAAGTCACTATACAGCATGTCCATGACTGAGACAAAATGATCAATATGTCAAAATGGTACCTTTCAAAGATACCACTTCAGGCTATGTGTTTTGTTACTACCCTTTCAAATGGGGTCAAGAAAGTTGTGACACACACACCAAATTCTGCTGGTTTGGCATTCAGCTCTGGATCCTCTGCGGCCAGAAGGTGGGGTGAAGAACTGCCAGTGATAATACGCACTACATAGCAACATGGGTATCATGAAGTGTGTCCTCCTTGTGCCATCCCTACCTGCCCAGCTGTCCAGTTGCCCTGCTCTTTAGCATCAACAGAACACCAAATGCAACAAAACCCCTGCTTGATTTGGGGATCATTTCAATATTAAAAAACAAAACAAAACAACACACACCTAAAGCTTCACACTAAACAATGCATATGCTTTGTGTCCAAGCACATGATTTTTCAAGCTAGATGCCTTCTCTCAGACAAACACAACAATATATGTTTAACAAGTGCTGGCCCCTTGCTGTCATGGACCAGACAAGTCATAAAGACTCCTTGAAGTTTTCAAGCTCTTTTCCAAAACTCTTCTGTCTCTGTTTCATTCTTCTTGATCAACAAAATGTTGTCTGTTGTCTGTCAGAAAACTTTCCTCTGTCCCTCCCAATAATGTAGTATTCACATCCATTTATACTCATTCCCTTTTGTGCCAGCAATTGCATTTTAGCTTAAAGAGCATTTTCTTCTTCTTCCTCATGGTATTATAGAGAACAATCCCTTTGTCTCACTGCTGTTGGCCTCTTTTTTATCCAGTAGTTGCAACAAACATTCAGATTTGTTTTCTGACTGATTTGGATTTGGATCAGTAAGCCTGAAGCATTTTTGGAGTGCTGAACAAAAATGGGTTGCCAGAACTTCACTTTTATTCTTGGCTGTTTTGTGGAACATTCAAGGGAATAGTTGTGACTTAAAATGTCCTGCCTGGCTGGTTGTGGAGTGGCTGCTATGTCTACAGCACCTTTCTGCTCGGTGCTACCAAGATTTAGCATGTTCAAAGGCAGAAATATAGGCACGCTCTGAAGACTATTACTGTGGAAATTTGGATGCCTTTTGGAATATGGGCTTCTAGGCTAATGAAAAGAATAGCACCAAAGTGACAACAAAATGTTCACACTACATAAAACAAAATAACCTTCTTATATACATATTTTACCTTTAATATTTTAGAGGTCAAGTAGGAAACCTGACTGGATTACATCTATTAAGTTAATAAATAGTAATAGTAATGATAATAATAATAATAATAACAACAACTCAGAAAAAGATAAAAGAAAAAAGTAATAATTTTTCATTTGTGCCTGATTTTTTTTTTTTTTTTAACTGTTTGCAAATCTTCAGTGTAATGGTTTGAAACCCAGTCGTGTCATTTCTTTACGCCCACACACAGAGCTGCAGTAGTGCAGACACTGTAGCAGGCAAACCATATTACCAGCATCGGCCATTAAAACTCTTCCCACACCAAGCGTGGGCTGACTTCGCCCCCTCCCCTCTTTGCACACACCCCACCACCCACCCTTCAATTTTCAAATGCTTAAAAAAAAAGAGAAGAGAAAGAGACTGAAAAAAGAAAACAGGATGCTTCTTTTGTTTCAACGCTATTCCAGAGAGACCTGAACCTCTCCACCTGCCTGTGAATTGGCCACCTAAAGGTTAGCAAGTGTTTTGTTATCATTTTATATAGCTAGAGATATAATGAAATTCTAGATAGGAGGAGATAATTTTTTAAGTTATGATTGTTTTAATGCAATGGTTCTTTCACTTAGGAACGAGGAGGATTTTTTACTAAAACACAGAGTATTATAGTACTGGCCCCACTTCTGTTTTTAAGAGGGCTTTAATCAGTATTTTTTCATCATTTAGTACAACCTCCTAAACTTTAAAAGATGGATAAGGGTTATTATTTTTCTGTTAGAGCAACCTGTTGATTACAGACTGCTGGCTGGAGGTTCTTAACTCTTCCCTAACCAGAGAAATTCACAGAAGCAAATTTGATGAAGGGACAAAAGAATGGAAATTCATTGAGGTTTTCAGATTTTTTTAAGCACTAACACTCCTAGTTTTTTTCATTGTGAAGCCACCAAAAGTGTTACAAAACCAAGAGATGGTAGATTTTATTTTATTTATTTTATTTATTTTATTTATTTATTTATTTTTTGAGAAAAGTATATGTTTGAAATAAAGATGTAATAAAGACATAAACTAGAAGCATTTCTTCTGAGTTGAGCCGGGAAGAGTAGAAGCACAAGAAGTAGAATAGAAAATATTCTCTGATACTAATTGCATGAAGAGATCAAAAGGGCCAAAGCAACATTATTTATACACCAAAACTTTAGCTGACAATATTATTGATTTAAGCTTTTGGAATGTTTTCATTTGTGAATATTCACGAAAAGGAGAATCAAAAAGACAGAAAGCTGTATATTTAAAAATCAAAACATTCTATTCTAGAATGAAGGAAAGGTGTTACAGATCACATTGTTCTTAAAATGTTTTAATGCTGTTTTCTGGGGTTTACAAAATAATACATAGGGCTTACAAAAATAATACAATTTAGCTAATGCAACTCAGTGGTGGAAGTAAAATATCAAAAATATCTGTCCACAGGATATAGTACTGGACCTTCAAAGTTTGATAACTGTGATTTCTAGGTTCTTTGTACTTTTGTAATAGATAAAGCAGGGCAAAACTTCAGGAACAATGATTTCTTAACAAATAGAAAGATTTCCCAAAGTCAGAATTTGATCAAGAAACATTAAAGTTGAGAGATTATGAGGGTTTCAGAAGATGAGGAAATTGCACATTTCATCCCAGTTCTGCATGGAACTGAGGCTCTCAACTTTGTTAATACGGTTATGAGCGGTCTGCACATTGCTGGGAGAACTTGCAGTCTGGTAAGATCAGATACATCTCTTAAGAACAAGTGAAAAGGTGAAGTCAGTACTTCTGTTATGAGACGTTTCAAGATATGAAGTCAAATTGAGAAAAGAGCAAAGGCAGAAATAGTTTTTAAGTAAGTAAAACAAGATTAACAGTCATTTCTGGGCTAATCAGAAAATGTATCAGTTCCATTTGCAAGTTTGAACTGAGGTTTAGAAAGCTCCAGAATTAGGGTAAAGTCATAAATATTTATTTTCCATTTAACAAGTAGTGTTTGAAGTATCTATACAAAATTTATTTCTGGCTCTTTAGTTCACTATTCCGTTATTATACTTGTATTTAAATGGAAGTTTTGTCTAGTCAGTCATGGGAGTTCTTCATAAACACTGGCACCTTCTGCTAGCCATCAGAGGTAGTCTAGCAACTGGAAATGATAATTCCAGTATCTGTACCTTATGCTGACAGTATGATACTGTGTACTGTGTGCTGTTTTCAGCATTATTGCCCACACAAAATAAATAAATAAATAAAAAATAGTTAAAAATCCTGTAAGATACTTTCTTTTCATTTAAGTTTGTAAAATACTTAAGAACATGTAGTTGATAGGATCTTTGAAATACATTAGTTTATCAGTATAGGAAGCATATGTGTTGTTGCTTTCAGTTGATCACATCTTTGACTAAAATCCTGTGGGTATCTTTGTAAGACACAGAGTTTTGGCTGCCTGGGAAGGAGCCCCTTCCACACATTCTTGGAACCTAGAAATACATGAGAATGGTATGTGGGTTTATCTCTTCAAATCCTGACTAAGACCTGAATTGAGTGTGAAGTGAGTTTGTTAGCACCACATACTTCCTACTGTGCAGTACCAGACAGCAGGCTTATCTTTGCACATAGCTAAAATAGCTATTTTGCTATATATTGGCCAAGCAAAGTTAATTGGGCTTCCCTGGTCAGGATAATGGTTTGAACTAAAATGAATATAAGCAATCTTGCAGAGAGATTCCAGCTTAGGAGGTAACACCTAAAAATAGGTAGGTTAAAAATAGAAAGCAAAATTGCTTGACTTAATTTCAAATAGAACTAATACAGTGCAATACTAGTCCTTACTATTAAACATACAGTTCAAATTGTAGCCATTACAGCAGCCTGTTCATCCATATACATGGGAATCATCACATTCTGAGGTGTCATTCTGATTCCAGACTCACTTATTTAAAATTCAGAAATTTCAGATCAAGCTTCAATAGTTTCTGCTAAGCCCTCAAACCTATGTGATAATGGCAAAATCCATTCAGACACCTGCTACAGTTGTAATTGTTTTATTTAATTTTTGTTTCCTTTTAGCCTCTAGAGATAAGCAGTTTGCAATTTTAGTATTTAGAATTTGATATGCTACTGAGTGTTCTAAATAATGAATTTTAAAAGTTTTTATATGTTTTAGAGTTGTTACTAGTTCCAGCATATTGCTAGAATTATTAGCACTATTTAAAATAAGTGTTCTTTTAAAATAAGTTCACCTTACTTTAAAATAATAACCAGTGTCATAGAAGAATAAAACATAATTGACTTCAGATACGTGATAAAACTGAAGAGACACTTATTTTGGTTATATAAAATGCCCATGATTGTCTGTTTGAGTGTTCTTTTATAAGATGTGTGGTTTTTTGTCTCTGTTAGTTGTTTGACTGTAGCAGGCAATAATCCTCCAGATGATCTCACATGTGAGAATCCATTGCTTTAGGAAAGTATCTCCCAGTAGAACTGGAACTAGTTGCTGCATGCAGTTACTTTTATCCGTAGGGACAGAATGAGTCTGAGGATCAGAAGCATGAGTTGTGGTAAAGCAGTTCACAGTGTGAACTAGTTTTCCAGATTCACAGATTTTAAGTGTTTGCTGTGCCATTACCTAGTACTGGGAGCACTTCAGTGCATGATAGAACAAAGTAGGATATTAGGCATCAATACTGGGCCCTGTTAAGAGCTTTTTTTTTGACCCTGAATAACTACTTGACAGGTGAGAAAGATAGAAAGGATGAAAAGACAGAAATATTTTTCCACCTCCAAAATTAGAGGCTTTCTATAATTGGGTCCAGAAAAGACCTGATAGTGATCCAAACAACAGGCAAAACTCTCTGAGATGAATAAAGCTCCAGCATCAGTCTATTGAATTGAATTACTGACTGAATTACTGAAAAGAAAGAGCTTTCACTAAGGTGGATATTGGACAAACAATCATAAATATTACAGTGCAACTACTATCCAATTTAGGGTAGCAGATACAGGCTGCAGCTATTTGAATTGGGCAGATTGTTTTAAATTGTAACAAGAATAAAAGCTCCATCTTCCGTAACACAGTGTTCCTAAGGAATTCCTACAGGCCAGATACGATGATTTTGTAACATTGTCAGGAGTAAATATTGCATATTCTAATTCAGGATTTACCCAGTCTAACAGCAGTGAAGGAAGTAGCCATCCCAATCCATATTTTAAAAAGGCGTTTGCGTGAAGAAAAGCTGTCCCCCCGCAGACCATCCTGGCTGACTGCTTTGAGGACTTTATGAAGTCAACCCACAAACAAAGCTTAAATTCTCAAAAGGATGTCCCATCCTGTTTTCCCTACAGCTTTTCACAAGTTTTGGAGAGGTATTTCAAGAATTATCTAAACACTTTCAATAGCCTTGAAGTATTTTGCCCATTGGTTACTGCTTCCTACTGCACTGCAGGGCACCATTAGAAGACGCTGGTGGATAATACCCACACGGGATGAGCTCAGCACTTCATATACAGCAAGTGACTTGTCTCCTGCATTGTTTCCTTTTCTAACATATTTTAAGAGATATTTTTACTATAAGGTTACAAGCAAATTACCTTTAAGGGTATAAACAAAATATTTATGTTGTTTAACTACAATTGTGTTGGTGTATTTCACTGAATAATGCAATTGAAAACAGTGTATGAAATGTCTACATTTCAAAGGCAGCTGATTCTGTTTATAGGTTCCTATGTGAATGAAGGATAAGAACAGATTGAAATGCTACTTCATTTTCTTTTGTTTCATCTCTTCCTGTTTTCTGAAGGTTGTTACTGTGAAACCAATGTAAAAAAAATACTTCCTACTTCGAATCTGTTTCAAGTCTTTGTCCTCGTTTCTCTCTGCTTGCATGAACTATTGACAGAAATTAGACTTCTTTTGCTGAAATGCCTGGCTCAATAAAAGGTATGTAAGCTACAATTATTTACAGACTAAAGAGGATTCCTTTTCTATATGGTATTATATTTGAGGTAGGGATCACCAAAAGCTTTTAAAATGCAAATATTTTAAGTATAATATAGTACATTATGTATGTTCAGAGTGATGAATAGCTGCTTTGCATGGTTACAAAAACAAAATAACGCTATCATTTCTACAGACTATTGTAGACAGGGAATTGAGCACTGGACTTAAGGACTATGATGCTCCTCTCAATGGTGTATCAAAAGGTTATATATAAGTGCTGGAAATAAGCAGTTACAAGTTCTCTTTGTAATTTTATTAATAATGATGGGCAGTTGACAGTGCCACACAGAAGAGAAAAATCAAGAGAAATCACAGAAAAGAACAATAAATATTATTATAATAGTGCTGATAAAAAGAAGCAAATTTTCTAAAATATATTTGGAATTAAGAAAATAAGAGTATGGAAAGGGAACATATTGGGCTTACATTGATTTTTTTCTACCAATTTACAGAATCAAACAAATTCTACTATGCTGATCTGAAACTACTCAATTTTTTGACTTTGCAGTTTTCCACAGATCTACCTATGGTGCATACCTAAAAGTACAATTCAAACTAGGGACAAAATAATTGCATTTAAATTGACTCTTGACCAGTTTTGATAGCTTAAGAAACTAATTTTGAAAGTTTTGTACAGGTTAAAGTTCTGCTTGTTGTTTTGTTTATCGGAAACATTTCTTTATCTAAGTAGGATCAAGTTTTTATGCTACTAGTTCAATGCTACAAGCTAGAGGTTGAGCTCAGACAGTCATGTAGGGGCTGCTCAGTACAGAGCGTGGGGGATAATCAACAAAGGAAGTTTTTCTACTCCAAGCAACAACTATCTAGAGTTAGCCAAGGGGAAGAATTAGAGATAAGCTATTTTTGTCAATGTGCAAATAAATATAGTGGCTTTTTCTGTATATAAACAATAGATGTGAAAAATATAATTTTATTTGCCACAGCAGATCACAAACCACAGAACTTTTACTTACGAAGAAAATATCTTCTGTTTGCTGTAGAAAGTAGCAAACTACCATAGCCAGTAGAAATATATTATTAAACTCTCAAAACTATTTGGTAAGCACTTAGGTATTTTCCTTGTGTAACATTACAGAACACTGAAACAATTTTCAGGATCATACTGTTTGTTGGGCCCCATAAATCTCAATAGTGTAAGTGAAATTACACAGATATTCTGCTCCCTGGAACTATAGGATTCATACTAAAAACATCTGTCCACCACAAGTCCTACTAATTTACAGTCTGACCTTGAAGTGCCCATCAGTTGTGCATGCACAGGAGGGATCAAAAATTTCAAAGAAAGATCAAAATTTGTCACACAGGAGTAGGCTTACCAGAGTGGAAGTGTGAATTCCACATTTCCATGCTAATCCAGGGGAAAGCGGGGAGCATGGTAACTATGATCTGTTTTGTCTGATGTGGTTTGTTTGTTAGATGTTCTAGCTACATGGTATTCAGATCTCACTTTTCTTTGAGCTAACATCCCTGGAAAAACTACTGCATGCTTAGGTTATGAGTACCTCATGTCTTATTACTTGCTGCTGGTTTTATTAAGCACAGTTACAATTTATCTGCACTGTGTTTCTCCTGAAAATATCAGACTTTATACAATGCCTGGTATTTCTTGTGTTTGTGTCATCATAGCTTCTACCTATCAGTCAAATTTACAGTACCTAAGTTGGATATGAAGGTGACTACATAGCTTAAAAACCTAGAATGGGCTTGAAGTGTCTGTAACCTCATTTTGCAAATCAGAGCACTCTACTTTTATCCTGTAGTGTTAACCACACTGCAGAATATGGATAATAACTTAATTCTTTTAATAAGCCATATTCTTATAACGTTATTTTATCAACATAGACAATACATATATAACAAAACTAGTTAAGTGATCATTCCATGTGAAAATCTCAAAAGTGGACAAGAGAAGTCCGCACTTGATAACTGAGTTTGATTGTCAAAATGCATGAGAAAGAAAAAAAGACTGTTCTAGAAGGAAAAACAGAAAACATCCCAGAGACTGCATTGCTGTTTTTCCTACACTTTTTCAATTCTTGCAGAAAGCAAAGCAGATTGGAGAGAAATTGGAAGAAGCCTTGGCTGTGAAGCATGGGTTGCCAGCCAGCAACAGAACTTCCTGAAGTGGTGCAGAATTAGGAGGGTGTACTAATAGGCACCAGGTGCTCGGTACACTTGCTCAATGAGACAAGTATTTACAGTTGCACTGCAAGCTACTCATAAGGATGACATAATCAGAGGGATTAAAGGCAATATCCTAATATGCAAAACCTTTTCATTTGCAGAGAAGAGATAACCAAGAGGGTTGCTTTACCTTTCGGTTTCAATGATACATATATTTCATATGAAAAGTACCTGAATTCAGGCTATTCATTAAGATGCTAATTAGATTTACTATTGAGCACATAACCAGTTGATCTTAATCTGTTCCACTTGATCATGAATACAAAGTTATTTTCTGTTTTTTATTTTTTATTTTATTTATTTTTTTTTCACGTGATGTGAGTGAGATGCTACCATTTTCAGCTATGAATCTGAATATGAATAGTCAAAATTCTCTTGGATTTTCACGCAGTTTTATATCCATTTACCAGCTCTATCAACAGTAACTGAGGAATACTTAAAAACAATTTCACTGAGTTTGCCAATTCTCCTTGAGATGAATCATTTGCAAGCTTCTCACAACTACATGCTACAGAGATATTGCTTTGAATAATGGTAACATACTGTGTGTCATATGGCACTAGTCCAAATTTCAAAGAATATTTTTGAATATTTTTTTTTTTTTTACTGTTTCCCAGTAATGGTTAACTATTAGAAAGATCCAAGGAAGGTACCAAAACACTGCTACAGATTATACAGTAAGGCAACAAACTGCAGATTTCACATTTAGCTACCGATGATGTTATTTTAAATGTCTTTTTTTGGAAACTGTTTGCACAAGAACAGCCTGTTACTCATAACAGCCACTAAATACATAGTTGTTGTGAGTATAGAAGAATAATAATTTGAATAAACATCCAAAGATCACTTTTTAATTTTCACCCGAACTATAATTAGACGTTATGCTGATGTCTCTATCAGCTCTTCCAAAAATAATTTTCAGCTAGCTTATTTTGTTAGTTTCCTAGCTTGTTTCTGAGAAAGAAAAAAAGTAAAAACTTTTTTTTTTTTTTTTTTTTTTTTTTTTAATTATTCTGGACCAGCATCAACCCTGGGCAGATTTTCATAAGAATGGCTTCACTTAATCCAAAAACTATGACTATAAAATGTTTTCAGCTGGGATTCAAAACATCTAAAACTAAACATTATACCACAGTATTACCTTCTATTAAACAAAATGAATTTGGGCTGCACAAAAGAATATGGGAATGGGAATATGGTTCCGGAAAATTAAAACTTTTATTTTATAACTTTTTTTTTTTGGTGGTTGTTGTGAGACCTTACATTTGCTAATCTGATGCTTGGATTTATTTGCAATACTTTGGGTACTTATTGAAGGTTTTAAGTACATTCTTCTATGTTCTTTAAACTACACAGAACTTCTTAATTTCTAGCTAAGACATTAAAGATGAATCAATTTAATTGGAAAAAAAAAAAAAGTAATTTTAGTCTGTTTAATGCCTGTATATAAGATTTGTTATATTTTTATTTGCTAAGATTCCCAGTCAAACAGCTGACTTATTTATATACACTAATAAAAAAGTGTTTATTTTATTTAGCTTATTATAGACCAATATACTTACTATAGCTTATATTGGCTTGGTTTATCTTATTTATGAAGATTCCTACTTGTTTGTTTCCCTTCCCCTACAGATGTGTGAGTACATGGCAGACAGCCTTTGAAATGGAGGCACAGAAGCATCCTGGTGTGACTGTTGCACTAGCAGACCAGCCACTTCCAACCTCTTCTCTTCAGCCTGCACAGGGTTCTTCAGCTCTCAGCCAAAACAGTGTGATTCCTCAACAGGAGCAAGCACTATCTCAACCTGTGTATCTGAAAACCCTCACTATACCCCTGTATCAGCCTGTCCAGCCAGGATGCTTTCAGCCAAACAGTCAGTTAGTGCCTGGCAGGCGCTGTGTAAATCTAGACAGCAGTAGCATACCTTTAATCCTGAATCCACTCGTTCCTTCAGAAGGCACAGATCAGCCCCAGTCAGTTTTTCAGAAACAATTTGGGCAAACTCTAACGTTAAACATAGTGAGCACTTTACCAGTTTTATCATCACCAAATTCTTCTGTAAATGCATCTACTGGAAGCCCAGGAAAAACAAAAAATGCTGGGAAATATATCTGTAAACACTGTGGACGAGACTGTTTGAAGCCAAGTGTCCTTGAGAAACATATTCGCTCTCACACAGGAGAGAGGCCCTTTCCATGCACCACTTGTGGTATTGCATTTAAAACTCAAAGCAATTTGTACAAACACAGAAGAACCCAGACACATGTCAACAATACCAGACTACCCTCTGACTCTGACAACACTGGCATATTGGAGCAAAATGAGAAAGTAACAGAGAGCATCACGTCACATCAAGGCACCAAACTACACGGCAGTATCTGTGAAGACAAGGGGACGCAGATGAAACAAGTGACTTTGGAGACCAGTGATGTAACAGACACTAAGAAGCTTAATGACCTTTCAGTGCCGGCAACAAGAAATTCATCACTTGCTTCAGAAAATCCAGAAAGAACTAATCAGACCTTTAGTTCAAAGACTGATCAAGGGGTTCCTGAAAAAGAACCTCAAGGTTTATCATCTCCAGTGGCTTTGCCAAATGGTCAGTGCCAGAGAAAGAAGATACAGGAGCAAATAAGTCCATCTGCCAATAAGCACATTCAGTTGCAAAGGCAGCAAGCAACCTCTTCAGAAAAACAGTGGGATTACAAGCCATTTGACTGCAAGCTAAAGAAGTGTGAGAGCACCGACTCAGGGTATCTGTCACGCTCTGATAGCACAGAACAACAGATGGCATCCTCCAGCCCGCTGCACAGTCTCTATGAACACAGCACGGAACTGGAAAATGAAACTGCCTTCAGCAGCTTAAGGTGCACTGCCGGAAGCAGTGCAAAGCTAGACTCAGCTGAGAAAGCTACAGCCCTGATGCTAGAGAAAAAGAGGCTGGAAGAACACATTTCAAAACTTATTTCTCATAACAAAATTGTGGTGGATGATACTCAGCTAGACAACGTTAGGCCCAGAAAAACCATCCTTTCTAAACAGGGGAGCATAGACCTGCCAATGCCTTACACATACAAAGACTCTTTCCATTTTGACATCAAAACTTTTGATGTGAATAGGAAAAAGAACCTTTCCCTTTGTTCTGCTAAATCTACCTTTGCACCCCTAGAAAAATGCAAGCCGATGTTTTTTCATTCAGTCCCCACCCAGTTCTCCACGACGATAGACGCTGTGCCTGTCACACGAAGCAACTCATTGCCATTTGTGGAAGGCACAAGAATGGTACATGACAAAGCAGGCTGCTCAAAACCACTTTCTCTTACTAAGCAGTCTGTAACTGCAGGCGCTGCTAGTTTGCTGCCTAGCAACAACCTCGTTGCAAATTCGGTGGATTTTCCTAATAGCCATCCTCGAGCTCTAGTCAGACAAACAGCAGTGGATGACTTGCCACTAGGTAACGCGGCTGATCCTCCTCCCTCGGAGGAGTTGCAAGCGAGTAGAAAGCCTGGGGCTGGAGAAGTAGTCAGTGTTAAAAATAAGAAACACAATCAAAGGAAGCTGAAGATGTTCTCTCAAGAAAAATGGCAAATGTATGGAGATGAAACATTTAAGAAAATCTACCAAAAAATGAAAACCAGTCAAAATGCCAAGAAAATGAAACAGCGGGGGAATAAGATTGCAGATATTACAGGCTTCACTCCTGATTCAAAGGAATCTGTCAGCAGTACTGAAATTACTGAGGAAAGAGATGTCAGGAACTCTCCAAGTGACAGTCTTTCCTCCCTCGTGACAACAGATTTAAACACTGTTAAATCAGAAACCTGTGCTAATGGTAATCATACTCTACAGAATGTGTCCTCGGAGGAAACAGCAGACAGTTTAACTTATGTAATGGAGACATCACATTCAGTAACTGCTAGTGCACATAGTGTAATGAGCACATCTTCCCAAGATCTCGGTGGCAGCAACACAGACAAATGCACAGGTGGCAACAACACATCACTAGCTCCAAGCAGTTGTGAGCTCAGGCTGCAAAATACTCAGTGTCAACCGAACGCTAGCAGAATGAAGGATGACTGCTTGCCAGTACAGAGTAGCAAATGGGAGGAATCGAGTCCTGGGAAAGAATCCAGTACATTTGAATCAGATTATAAAAGCACTTCAAACAATTATGGAAACCAAAACAGGAATAAGGAAACTGGCCAGCATGCCCTGACGCCCCTGTGGGTCCACTGCAGCAACAACAACAGAGACGCCCCGGGGAAATCCCAGAATTTGCCATCAGAAAGAAAAAAGCTGAAAGTTGAAGTGGAGAAGCAAGAAAGCATTATTTCAAAGCCCTGTTCCAGTCCCAGTAGTGAGAACAACACAGTAAATGAAGTAGAGAGAATCTGTTGCACTATCACTCAGTGTCTTTCCACAGTACCGGTGAAACTCTCCGGTAAAACAGAGAAGCAAAAAATAAGCATGAGAATTAATGAATCATCTGGAGGTGCTGAGAACGTGGAGTATATGAAAACAACCAGACTCCCCACAAAAGCTGTTAATTATAGTGGTTCTAACCTTCTTTCACATTCAGCAGGGATCTCAAAAACTTTATCTGTGGGATTTTTGGGGCCTGAATTAAGGGGAAGCGATTGCAATTCTTTAGCCTTGCACAATGCAACAGATAAAGATGTCAAAACATGTCTTGTGAAAACAGGAATACCACTTATCAGTGACAACGCTGGTGATGCACCTTCCAAACTTCATCATCTGCAATCTGGTCAGTTAACTCCGATGCCACAGAAAAATGCCTTTCCTCCAAAATATATCCTTAAATTGCCACAAGACAAGAGAGCCTCAGATCTGTCAATTCTGTTTAGACCTGAACAGAAGATTACACCTTGCACATCTGTGACGGACACCTTAACTAACCCACCCTGCTCTTCTGACAGTGGATCACTCTGTTCTCATTCTACTGATGTGCTTTGGTCCCCCTTAAAATTTGAAGTGAGACAAAAGGGCAGCAAAGGAGAGCTGAGATGGAATGTACATGCAAACTTGAAAACTCCAGTATTTTGCTCACCAGTCAATTCAGAAACAACAAATATCTTAACCACAGTAGGCAGCACATTTTATAAGCAGGAAATTAAGAGAGAGGCTTGGAAAAATAAGCAGAACAAAAATAAATTAAATTATCAAAGGCAAACAGAGGAGAAGTGGATGAGCATAACCACTCCTTCTGCACAGACCCCAAAGAACAAAATATGCTTTACTTCTAAGTATTCAAGTGGTTTTTTCATATCAGCTGACATCAAAGAAGAAAATAAAGTTTTACATCACCTTAGCTCAGGAAGTTATGCTTCGATGACAGCATCAGGCCACAGGGGAGCTTCTAGCAAGGACACAGAGCCAACAGCCATAGGAGAGGACATACGAGGAAGCCCAAGCATTCTTAAGGACATGTCACCAACACTGCAGGATATGGAGCATTCTCAGAGCTCAGCAGAGAGCTCCACTTATTTTTGCCATTCCTTTGGCACGTTTTATTGCCACACTCTCACCACTCACTGTAAAGAATTCCCAGCACTATCAAACAATAGCCTGACTTACTACTCTGCAAGTTTAACAGTATCAAGCACCAAGAGCACCTTCCCATCACTAAATGCTGAACCTCGGTTAACGTGGTGCTGTTTAACCAAAAGCCTTCCTCTGCCTGCTGAGCAGAAGGGAAGTGCAGACTCTGCTTATTCCTCCATGCACAGCTGTGACAAGGAATCTAGCAATGAATGCACACTCTCAACATACGATATTTCTATTTTCAAAATGAAAAATATTAACACGACCGTGGCCTATGGCTTAACAAACAAGAATTTAAAAACACTGGTTTCATCCTTTTCTCAAGGACAACAGATGCAGGAGGTAGGATTATTTGCCCAGGGAAGTGGTTGAGTCACCATCCCTGGAGGTCTTTAAAAGACGTTTAGATGTAGAACTTAGGGGTATGGTTTAGGGGATGATTTGTTAGTGTTAGGTCAGAGGTTGGACTCGGTGATCTTGTAGGTCTCTTCCAACCTAGACGTTCTGTGATTCTGTGATTATTACTCCTATTCCCTTTCTCAGAAGGGTGTAATTTGCTTACAAAGATATTGTCATTAGAAAGATAAGAGAACTATCTAACAAGTTTACGGACAGTTGCAGGTATCTGTGGATACAGAATTTATAAGTTCTGTCTTTACAAGATAAGCCATATATTCATTTGGTGTATATACATACATTTGTGTGAATATTTTCTGAGAATTTCAGTAGGAATGCTGTCTGGGCAGAAGATGACTGCCCATGGTGGGGGGATAGAACTAGATGATCCCTGAGGTCCCTTCCAAGCCAAACCATTCTGTGACTCATTCTATGATTCTTAGACTATAGTTTCTATTTCTTATTTTGTTTCGGTAGGGGTATTTATTATATTCTTTTGTAACAGCATTTGTATTTCATAGATTTAATTTTAAATTAATATCTGAATTATAGCAGGACTTATAAGACAGTCAAGCTCAAGACTTTATTTTACTTGGAGTCAAAGACAGACTAGGTACTAGATGCCTCATTATGGAGATAAACTGAAATGTCAACAAAACCAAATTGCATTAATACATTATAAGTGTTTAAGGCTTGAAAGCTTTTTATTTTTAGGGAAATGAAGATAGACTAGTCTATCAAGATCCTAGAACAGCTCTGTAAGACTAAGCTTGTTTTTTATATAGGAATAAAAATACAAAAGAACATGCACTAACTCTGTATAGATAAACAAAAGCAGTGAGTTGTTTAAACTTTAGTTTATAAAATTAGATGGACAAAGTGATTAGAGAAAAAAAACTTCTAGAAAAAAAATCAGAGTAGTACTATTTAACTACAATGCTATTCAGTTCTATTTAACAAGAGCATAGATTTCTAATATCTCAGTTAATGTAATTAACAATTTTTGCATACTTCGATTTTTTTTTTCAATATTCTCAACAGTTAAGCTCAGTAGCTGCTGGTGGTGCTTTCAAAAATACATCAGAGCAAAAGAAGAAAACAGCAGTTTGCAAAAAGGAAAAACTTGCAACAAATAAACTCAAGAGAAGCCACAAACAGAACAAAATTAAACTCCCCCCAAAATGGTAAGGAATATGGGTTTCAGCTTCCTTGGATAAAGACATCATTTTGCTATTATAGGTGTAATAAAGTCTACAGAAAATAGAAAGCCAGCCCCAAAGTTCAATCTTGTCAAAACTGGGGGAAAAATAATTCCCTTAGAAAGATCTATTCCCACAAGGCAGTGGTTTCACAAAGGTCAATTATCAAAGCATCAGCATATTGTTGACTACGAGGAGCACACTTTTGTAAGCAGAACAGACATATTACCAATAAAATATTACCATTCCATATTACCATTCCACTTACAAAGGAAAGATGATGACTGGTCAGTTGACTCTCATTATGATTTAGAAATTCATATCTTTTTGTTTGGGGTGAATAAACATACTTCAGTTTTTATTCCTGTTACAGTTAAAAGCAGCGTGCAAGATCCTTTTAGCCACAGATCTATATCCTGAACTTCTATTAAGCAGAGAACACAGAAGAATAAATGTCATGTTCTAACATAAAGTTAAAGTTAAATCCAGCTGCAGTTTAAAGGATCATTCAGTTTAAATATAAAGCAGGATGAAAATGAGCATAACTATCAAAGGCACATTGTATCAATCAGCACAGTTCCTCTGACTTTAATGGGAGTTCATATCAGTGGAGGATTTAGCCTCTAGTCTTTCAAGAGTATGGGGCAGCAGAATGTCTGATGGATGGCTTCAATAAGAAACATGTATTGCGTGCATGCATCTCTCTTATTTCATGACCAAAACCAGACAGAGTTGTCCCTTGAGGACAAATCAGTGTCAGTAACTTAATCACCATGTCTAGCTTGGCAAACAGCACTGAATGATCGTAAGAACAAAAATAGAACACTCAAGTCTATGTTACCCAAACAGTCCAGTGGCATTCTTCTGGCATTCTTTTTCAGCTTTTCAAAAATTCTCTTTCTTTTCTGATGATCTGAGAATTGATTCATTTGGCTATAGCAAATAAGTACAGGGACTCAATTAAATACAGAGACCTGAAAGCCACTACGTATTGGTAGCTAACTCACCAAAGTACTAACTGTGAAAGGTAGCACATTTTTCAAATACACCAACCACCTAAACGATGTTTTAGATTTACTTACCACTCTGTGTATAAAATGATAGATTCTATCAGTATAAGAATGGCACCTTCCAATGAAATTTAGTCCCAGTCATTGAGACTAACTGAACTAGCTAGAGTAGAAAACAAAGCAGTTGGATTATTCAGTGTGAGCTTTCTAAATAACTGAAATACCTTGTTCATTAGTAATGATAAATATGTCGCACATATGAAGCAAAATGAAAAACAAAAAAGGCAACAACCATGCAGTCTCAGGTGATTCGTGTATATTTCAAGAACTTATGAAGTACATTGTTTTAAAATTCCAGTTATAGGAAAAGGGTTTCTGGATCTATTATTCCTGAATCCCTTTCTCTTAGCAAACCAAATGTTTACTGAATCCTACTGAGAAAAAGTTTAATAAAATAATTGTGGATCTCTTGTCTAAAATCCGGATTTTTTGAGCTGACATAAACTAACATCTTCACAGTAGTGAAATCTGAAATTCCCAGGAAATTTGCCTGATGTTGTGATATTATTCTACCATGGCTGGTTTTAAACGGCACATTTTTGTTTATCCTTTCATTGTCATTTGCATTACAGGTACAGAGGAAGGCATGCACATGGATATGCTCAGCTGAAAATTAATCGACTAAGCAAGAAGCACTGTTTTCCAAACAGAACGTGGGATGTTTTGAAAAAGGGCTATTCATCACAACCCTGTAAATTTAATCAGTATAAGAAGGGCCATTCTCTTCAGGCAAAAGTACAAGGTAAGTACTTTGAATATTTTAGAATGTATTGTATGTTTGGTTTTGAAAAGAATTAACATCAACAGTATACTCTGATACCTGCTTTGCATTGAACTGCAAAAACGCTTTTGTCTTTCAGTATGTTCTGCAAGTAAAAAGACAAACATCTCACACATGATTTTCATACATATACTTACATAAACAAGTACTTAGGAGGGCATTTTAAAAAGAAACAACACAAAATCAATTTATATTAGAAGCCTCAACAGTTTAAGATAGATCTTTACCATTTTCTGAAACAAGATTGTGTGTTTGTTGTGTGATGCTTCGTGTGTTGACTTGTTTTCTGTGGTTTAATCAACATATTCTGCCCTCCCATCCACAAACTTAAAGGAGTGGTAGTAATGCAAATGTTGTTTATTCTATGGCCATCTTTGAAGCAGAGACAATAACCTGTGTTTGTTTCTAGCAGATCCAAATAGCTGTTACTCTGCAAGACGTTATTTAGTGGTCGTTTAAAAAGACACATATACAGTAGCTAAGAAAATGTATCAGGTGTAGAATAAAAGTTTACAGAAAATAATAAATACATGACAGTTCAGTGATATGATGAAAAATTTAGTAAGTTCTAGCATGTGGGGGAATAACAATCAAAGTAAAAGTTTCTTCAAACCTCTTTTCAATAGAAAATTACCTACACCAGCAAAAAGACTCATCTTGTTCCACCTCAGACAAGCCACTTTGCAGTAGGAAAAAAGAAGGAGAGAATAACTCAGGAATATTTACCTATACAGAAAATCTAAACCTCGCAAAGCAAAAAGACAAAGTGGATAAAAAAGTAGGTATTATACTCTATATGACTGTTTATTACAAGAAAAAAGTGATAGTAGTAAAACTTGAATTATATTCAGCAGTTTTAAAGTTCAAGTTGAGAGTACTTTGTCTATTCACAGATTTTGATTAAAAATGTGTTATAGTTATTGGGGGGGTTAAAATATAATGGAAACTTACTAATGTTAGAATTTGCTTTTTTAAAAACAACAATTAAATTTGCCTGATTTGGAAAGTATATTTCTCTCACTTGCTCTCTTGATTGGCACTCTGTTGGAGGTGCTGGTGGATGTAGCACAGAGGATGCCGAGATGGAGACAGTTAACTTGTCACTAGGAGGATGCTAATGGACACATAGCAATGGGAAGAATGCGTATGAAGCATCACAACAGATCTTCTTTAGCCCTTTGTGGAAGCCTGTGGCTACGGTTTTGATGCTACCAATAGCTGCATTAGCTTAGATGGGGGCCTTAGACACACCTGCACTGGCTGCAAACAATACTGTTCCATGCAGTGCCAGCATAGCTTCTGGGGGAAATATTCTATATTTATCCTAACTGTTATACTTTTCCCTAGAGTTGCCACAATTGAAGACAGAAGCTCCAGAACCAGACTGTTTTTATGTAGCATAAGCACTGGTTCCTGATGTAGTATAAGCATTTAGGAGCCTAACCCGTAAGATGTGCTTTATGAAATATTTTTACTTCCTACATATATCTCACCACCTCAGACCTTGTATTTCTTGCAGACTCATCCCGAACCTTTCCCCCAACCTTGCATAAACCCCTTTGCAATATGCATATTAAAATACCTTAATGAAAAGTATATCATCCTAGATAGTACATACGTAGCTTGAAATCTCTAACTCCTATTATCCATAAATTATTAGCACGATTTGTCACCTAACCAAGAAAGAACACCTAAGGAAAAAATACATCCATTAGTACACCTCCCCCACATACTGGGAGAAAAAAAAAAAAAAGTTTTCTTATCAAAAGAGGGATGAGTAACTTGGCCTGCAGTAATGGAAAACAGTAGTGCAAATATAATCACAGTTGTATAAATAAAGGTTGACATATCCTTAATTACTCAGTTGATATGAGTTATAGCAGAGGTAAATGCTTTCTACTGACATAATATTATTATTATTGCACTCTTTTAAAAGATAGAATTGCTCTGGACTGAAATTTTTAAACGTAAACTTTTTTCTTCCCTAATTTATACAGGACATTTCTGGGCAAATCAGGGAACACACAAGAACAAATCTCTCTTTTCAGAAGAGAATACCACCTCTGGAAGTATCTATGACAACTCATTCCTTTTCATCCACAGTTAATACAGCCATGCAGCAAGTCAGCAGTGCTGTGGAAATTTGCTATTCAGTGACACAGCCACTTGTGCTTCAACAATCAGTTCCGGTGGAGTCAGAGCCAAATGTTCAGACTGACTCAACGGCATCTTCTTCTTGGTCTTGTCCTTTTGATTTTACAAATACAGGCACAGGTGAACAACCTAATAGCACAAACTCTGAGACTGCTGGTCCTCTTTCCTTACATCTAGAGGCAAGTCAGGAAAGGGTATTAAATATAGAGTCAGAGAATCAAGGATTTGGTACATTAGATCTGGTGATCCAGGCCTCAGGAAAGGAGAAACGCCCAGTTGAAGAAAATACATATTTATCTTCTACGGAAAACTCAGCTCCTAGTTCCCAACCAGGATGTTCACATTCATTACGATTAAAAGCAGAGATTCCTCTTGAGTTGGTTTCTATGGCTAAATTACCCAGTGTAGAACACACAGAGCAGGAAAACTTTTCTCAAAAAGTCCTTCACCTTCATGGAACTGCTGGCAAGAATGGAACCCCCCTGCAGTCAGAGAGCTACGGAAGGACACACAGAACTGCTACTTCTGCTTTTAAAAAGACCTCGGTAACTCTCAGGTCTCCCGAGTTCAAGAATTACTCTGCAACACCTTCCAAGATATACAAAAAGAGAGGTTTAGAGATGATGAGGAAGCAAACCAGAGTTGAATACGATGACACTAGTAGTGATGATGAAGATAGGCTTGTTATAGAAATATAGATAGGCTGCTAATAAGATGTTTGTATGATGGCCCATTACAGAAATGGATATTTGATCTGTATTTATGAAGCACCTTAAGATGAGAAAAGCCATTCCTCTGTGCAACAGGCAACATCGTTTTCTGAAGAGAGTCCTTTATTTCAAGGACTTGGAACTTTTTTAAAACTTATTTGAAACAAAAGGGGAAGCTGGCATCATTTATTTAAATGCAAATGGTAAACTTGCATATATGAGGGGTTTCTAGCCTTGTTTACCTTCTTACCAGTCTTGTATAATGCCCACAAGTGCCAGCTGCCAGAGGTTGTATTATTAAAAGCCTGCAGTGTATTTATGTAAATACACACAGTAACAATAGCAGCAGCTTCCTCAATATATAAGCTAAGATCTCCTGGAAGGGTATGGATGTATTCTGTCCTATATTCTCTTTTTCTGTAGTCACTGCCATTTGTATTGGAAGTGATAAACTGGCATTAAGGAGAAGATACACTCCCTAAATGTCTGTGATACTGGAAGAGTCTGCAAAAATGCTGATCTTTCTCCATGTTGCACAAATGTCAATGCTTCTTTGTGACAAATGACACAAGCACGCTTTGCTTTGTGTTTTGTGCCTTTTATGCCAATATCTACTCAAATATTCTTGATTTCTAGTTGGAGAATATGGATGTTAGCTATTAATATTTCCTTGTGGTGTAACTTCTGACAAGGATCATCACATTGTGCTCCAACCGATATGATCTGGCATGTTCTGTTTTTATTGTAATCTTAAATTTAAGTGCAATGATGTTATTTCATTGACAGTAAAGAGGCTATATGGCATAGCTCTCATAGTTCTCTCTCTGTCTCTCTTTTTTTTTTTTTTTTTTTTTTTTAACAAAAAGTTCTGTGCTATCAACCCCAAAATTTACTGGTTTCTATGTGAATAAATTATTAGTTTAAATTGGCCAAGTGTATTCACTTACTTGATTAAACTGATAAACATTAAAACTGTCCACTTCTACACTCTAGTCAAATTCTACACTTGGGTTTTATGGATAAACTTATATGGAATATTTGGAATTGCTGTTACTTTATTTATGCACAGTTTAGCTTACACAGATCTTATAGGGAGATCTAGTATACTACAGGAGAAAAATATATGTGAAAAAGGATGCCAAAACAGCTAACAGATGTAAAACCAAGTGCTAAGTCCCATGCAATTCCTGTATTTTCATCTGGCTTACAAATGTGACCGTTCTTGAAACTGTCCATATGGAACTTCACAGTTAGCTGTGATTTATGTTTGTACATTTAATAATGTACAGAAAACAAAAATCATGATCAAATTATTATACCCATTCCTACTTGTAATGTAAAAAAAAAAAAAATGTAGTTAGTAAAAAATATCTACTCTTTCAGAACAGAGGATGAGCTGTGAAACGTATTTTTCCCTTTCTAGAAATGATACAATATTACTCCTTAACACAGAATTTTCAGTAGCATTACACAAATAATTGGTGTCAAGACTATGAGGAAAAAATTCAGGAATATTAGTTTAAGGATTTTCCTTTTCATGCTTTACTTGCCATTTACCAAGTGCTGAGATTTTACAGCAATGGTATTAATACTACTCTGCTGGGTTGTGAGCAGAATTTGCAGTTCAGAAATACAGTGAACCAGCCTGTTTTCTTACTACATTTTATGGTAAACTTCTGTAAACTTCAGTTATATTTCTACATACCACACAACGAGAGGATAAGATGAAGTAACAGCTTGCTTAACTTAGAAAGCCTTGTATTCAGAGGTCAGCAAGCTTGGGGATATAGTTGAAGAATGAATGGCATTGCCCATGGTGGTTTGCAAGGCCCTGTAAATCGCGTATTTTGTTGACTGAGAAACAGTACAAAAAATACCAATTTGTTTAGGGTGGTACAGATGAATAAGAACAATATACTTGTAGATTGTTTTTATATTGTTAGATTTTTTCTTTATACTGTTAAATTATTTTATCTTAGTAAAAATAAAACATGAATCTCAAAATAACATTAATATTGTCCTAGTTATTAAGGTTTATTTCTAGAATCAACTGCAGAGATGGAAATCCAAGAATGTCACTGTTCTCTGAGGATATTCTGAGTACTATACTGTCTATAGGCTTTCTGCTAGCACATATTTTCTGAATGAGAAACATGGACATATCATATGAGCTGCTAGTCTCTGTTCCTGATCATTGGAAGAAGCTGTCAGCAGATTAGGAAAGGTTTACTAGAGAGCCTATACACAAAATCCAACACTTTTTTAACAAAAATATCTTAATTATGTGTCGATAGTCTTAGTACAAGCACTAGTATTACAGTTCAAGCATTTTAATATTTAATTATTTTTAGTCATAATTGTATTAATTTTCTTAACCTACCTCAAAACTTAGCAGGAGCACCAATGTGTTACTCAGAAAACTTCTGAGTGAGATAATTAACAAGAAAATTGTTAATATCACCATTATTTGACAAGTTTCACTAGTTTGATATTATAGGGACAAGAAAGATCAAAGGAAAATGTGTTTAAATCTTTCTTGCTCTGTTCAGTATTAGTGCTCCAAGACAAACCGGAGAGTTACTTAAGTGAATCCCCAGTAGAAAGAATTTAAATATTGTGAGCTCGAAGAAGTACACTATTATTACTCAAATTTGGGAAAAAGAGGAAAAGAGAGGAAAGAGGAAGAGATGCTATCATAAAAACTTCAGAATGTCCCATGAAAA
Organism: Nettapus auritus; assembly: GCA_011076525.1. Taxonomy (NCBI): domain Eukaryota; kingdom Metazoa; phylum Chordata; class Aves; order Anseriformes; family Anatidae; genus Nettapus; species Nettapus auritus. The sequence continues at coordinate 11,185,749 of CM021784.1, forward strand.
TAGACAAAGTAGATAAAATCACTCTAGAACCTCTTCAATAAATACCAAGAAATATATATATGGATGATTTACAAGGAGAAAAAAAAGTCATTCTGATTAACTTAAGAATGTCATGGTTTGCTGTAAATTAGAATTTGAATAATAAATTAAAGGTCTAAATCACCGTCTTTTTTTATGTCACAAAGAGGAAAGGCTCTTAAAATAATCCAGAAAGCTTAATGTAACACCAGTGGGTAAAAACAGGAAAAAAAAAAAAAACGAACACAGACAAACATGCTCACCATCCATAAAGGTAGTAATGGTAAACATACTACACACAAACTTTTAGAACGCAAAAAGTCTTGTTCAAATGGAATATATTCAGTTGCTTCAAATTTAGAGGCCGAAAAATTGCACTGAACTAACAGGCTCCCATTACTTAAACATCCCATAAATAACAGAGGTGTGACAAGCCTTAGTGTATCCTATTTAACAGATTCTATGTATGACTGACAATTTGTCATCCCTCGCTGAGATTCAGCTCAGCTACTATTTCTGGTTTAACCCAAACTAAAGATGAATGGAAAATGCTCTACTTTTTAAGAAGGACCACTGCTTTTTATGAAGGCCTCAAAATAAAGGCCTAAGAGTTCCTAGTGTAGAGGTTCCCATTTCAGAAAAGCACCAGCAAAGGTTCTAAATTATGAAGTCAGATCCAGTGAGATTCAAACTAGTGTTTGAAACTAGTCAGGTACTCTGGTAATGTTTAGATGGAAGGTTCCTTTATCTAAAGAGAAAAGTGAGGAAGAATGTTACTGCAATGAACCCATCAAAAGTTTTGGGATTTTCTTCTGATGGAATCACTCCAAGTTACTGGATTCTGAATCTGTAGAGAAAGCAGGAGAAAAAGATACACAGTGCTTGCAGATATACACAAGTCACAGTGCTCTCAGGAATTCTGTTGTGCAGGCTTTAGAAAAAGCTATAGGACTGTTGTCTTGCACAAATACATTCCTTAGATAATCATACTAACAAAAAAGCTTATGTCTGGTGTCAGGTGCTTTAGCTTCATGGCTATTTCCATTTTCATTTTCAAACTCCCTACATATTATTGTTAACAGTAGCATTGATGAAAAATACAAGTATACACCAGTTCTTAAATCAAATTTTCAATTCAGTGCCATTCTACCTAAAAATCTCAAAAAAATAAATTTCAAATGCTTCAAAGTTTTGCAAAATCATAAAAAAAAAAATATAGCCTTCTAGAGCAAATGGAAAATTTCCATATCTATAAAATCTAAACCAGACATAAAATAAAATATGTTGACAAGTACCTTTAGAAAACACAAGACAACCCTTGCATCAAACCAGACGAGCAGCCTCCACAGCATCTATATTCACCTCTTGTTTGTGCAAGAGTTTTCTTATTAAAATAATTTATGGATGTGTAATGAATTTACTATATAAAGTTTCTTCTTGCATAACATTTGCAGCTAAATGACATGTTTTAAAGTGGAATTCCTAGATTTGTAATTTAGAAATATTCTAAAGACAACCTCAGAAGTGCTGTGCAAAGAAACTTTCATCCTGTGTACACTTCAGAGCATTAAATATAAAGACTTCTTTGTGATAACACAGCTGTAGCTGGAACAAAATTGGGATGATTTTAAACTAGAAAAGAAAGAACATGTTAAACTCTATTTCCTGATAGAAGTAATCTTTCATATTTTAGTTCACTGTACAGTATAAAAAATTGACTAACATTAGAGCTGAAAACTGAAAAAAACAGATCTCTAAAAGCATTTATACATCTGCGGTGGCATTTTTAGCAGCATCACTAAAAGAGGTAGTGACTCCACCAGAATCTTTTTAGCCACAACAGCCCTTGGAGGATTAAGGTCTGAATCACATGCATCAATGTGTGAAAACAGTGAGTAATGCTCTTGGTTTAAGTTACAGAACTTGAGGAGTTTGCATATCCAAATCCAACTGGCCATATGGCAGACAGCATTTTTTGCCTTCCCAAAGGATATTGTACTCACACAAAACATACAAGACTTTGAAGAAAAAAATATTCCCTGACTTTTACACAGCAGAAGTGTCAGTCATGCAGTGATATTTTTAATTAATTTTCAAGAAGTTGAACATCAAAGCCACATGAGGGCACCAGCACAGAGAAAAATCTGTCTCAATCCTTCAAAGTTAGCAGCAGTCCTGATGAATCATTGCTTTGCTGTAAATAAATTTGAATTTTCTTTACACATGAGTGTATCTCATATTTTTACTCCTTCCATTAAAGGATACAAATTAACCAGTAATGCTGATCACTGATAAGATCTTCATTCAACATCTGCTCTACTCAGACTGTAAATATGTGTATGTTAGAGATTTTTTCCTCTTTAGATGTGAACATTTCTTATTGCTAGATGTGAATATTTCTTATTGATTCAAACTTTCCTATTAATCTCATTAACTACTGATACTCACTGATCTGCCTGGAAAACCCTAATTGATGTATATATGTCCACTAGGGTGGACGAGAGGGGTGCAAATGAACCATGGAATCCCAGAGATCACCAACAAATATGAAGATATTCCTTGAGAAAATATGAGAAGATATGCTATGAGAAAAGATAGCATAGACAAGAGCTTATAAGGCATCAAAAATTAGGAAATATGCACAAAAACAATCAATATAAATTTATGGGAAAAGGCTATCACAGTCATCTGTTGTTCACATCCATTCTGGGATTATGATGGCCTTTATTTGCAGCATAAAATTTAAATATTAAGAAATGCTCCCTGTTGAAGGAGCAACTATGCATGTAAAAAATAGTTCAGGGAAGTTATGGACACTTCATAACTTGAAAACTTCAGTAACAGTTTAGGCAAGTATTTCATAGAATCATATTATAGAATCACAGAATAGCACCATATATATACACTTATAATATTTATACAATGGTCAATATATTTCTTATTATAATAACATTAATAAATTCATTATTCATTATTAAAGTTATTATTTATTAATAAATTATTGTTTGTCAATAGATTCCCCAAAATGTCATACCTAAAATATTTAGTACATATGTGGCTATATATGCACCACCGATGTACAGACATGGAATTGTATCTAAACACATTTGCTTTGCATTACTTGCAATGTATATCATAATGTATACCTATTAATGCATATCTGTTTTTGCATGCTGCCTGTTTTATTTACACAAGCAAATTTGTTCCCATGCACGAGTGTTTACATTTTAATCATTATCATCTAGTTAAGTAGCTTTGCTAAACCACTGTAGTTTTTATTTATCATTATTTTAGCAAATCTTTTGATATTTTGATACTGTCTCTCACAGTATCCTCCTGGACAAAATGTCATACAGCTAGACGAGTACATAATACAATGAGTGAACAATTGGCTGATGGGTTGAGCTCAAAGGGTTATAGTAAATGGGGTTACGTTAGGCTGGAGAGCAGCCCTACAGAAAGCGATCTGGGGATTCTGGTCCACAGCAAGTTGAATGTGAGTCAGCAGTGTGCCCTGGCAGCCAAAAGGACCAACAGTGCCACAGGATAAAAAGGACATAAAACTATTAGAGAGTATCTACAGGAGAGCTATGAAGATGGTGAAGGGTCTAGTGGGCATGACTATGACAAGTGGCTGAGGTCCTTCGTTTGTTCAGCCCCGAGCTGAGCAGGCCGAGGGGAGGCCTCATAGCGGCCTGCAGCTCCTGTCGAGGGGAGCAGAGGGGCAGGCGCTGAGCTCTGCTCTCTGGGGACAGCGACAGGACCCGAGGGAATGGCATGGAGCTGGGACAGGAGAGGGTCTGGCTGGGTGTTAGGGAAAGGTTCTTCATCAAGAGGATGGTCAGGTGCTGGAACAGGATCCCCAGGGCAATGGTCGTGGCACCGAGCCTGCCAGAGTTCAAGAAGTGTTTGGACAAGGCTCTCAGACATATGGTTTGATTTTTAGGTAGTCCTGTGTGGAGCCAGGAGTTGGACTCGATGATCCTTATGGGTCCCTTCCAACTCAGGATATTCTATGAGTCTATGTCTAATTTTACCTTAAGGATTCGTGTGGAATTAAGGCTGCAGATTAAGTCTCCTGGCCCGTATTTTTCATTTACCATCAACATTCCACAAAAGTCATGTGAATCAAAAGGTCAATATTATTTTTTAGACTACAAAATACTGAGAGATTTTAATAGCACATTTAAAGTGTTTTGGTGGAACTGGATAAACATCACGTAGAAGCACACAATGTAAAAGCTGTGTCTTCCGCAGTTTGGTTATAAGCCATTCTCTAAAGTTTAAGCAGTACTCAAACATAAAAAAGTGCTCTTCTTTCTCACAGTAAAAGTCAATGCACCTATTGACTACTCATGAAAACTGCCTAAGTATGTTCTGTATTTATGCAATCCTTGAGTGTAGAAGAACTACAAGAGACAGTTAAACAAGGGATGAACTCGCTTGAACATTTGCAGATGCTTTGTAAACTGGTCAAAAAGGATTCTAGTGCCATGGGTCCATATACTATTTTGTCTTTAAGGAGACACTATATAAGTCTCATTATCAGTCCCTAATGATTGCTAGGGTTTAAAGAAAAAAAATGGAAAAAAAAGGGGAAAAAAAGGGAAAAAAATAGAAAAAGAAACTCAAGGTGATTCTAATAGTAAATCCATAATCCAGTTTCTTTAAGCTTCACGGGTTTTGCATATGTGCATTTGTAGCATATTTTTGTTTCACCGACTGACAAAGCAAGCAATGCTAAATACAACATTAGATTTATTTTTATGAGTATGTACTTAATCCAGCAATAATTGGAAGTGTTTCAGAGTCTGGGCAAGTTCAGATATGTTAAACTGTGATTCTTTTCAAAGATTATTATGCCATTAACAAAATGAACAATTGGATAAGAGCTGTGGGAGCTGTGTTTCATAACCTACTGTGGTCTTGTTTTCCAGATGTCTTAAATGCTACTTAGGTTCAGTAGTACTGATGACGAGGTCAACCACTCTAGACAAATGTAGAAAGCTATGTCTTTATGGAGTCAGGCTTCAATGTATCTTTCTGAATTACCCTTAACCCCTGCAAACTAAAACCTCTTACTTATAACAGAGGTATTCACAGTGCAAAATTAACGTCGCAACAATACCTCTCCCCATTCTTTTCACACTGGTAGACCAATAGCCAGTGTTTATCTCCAGAAACCATCCTATGATTTATCATTCCTTATTGTACTTATATTCAATTTTTTCTTGAAATCATCCCTCTCATTTAATTGTACATTGCAAAACAAAACATTTTGTCTCATATACAGAGCTGGGAGTATGACAGGGTCATTCAGATGAGCTGCCCACTCTCCTCTGTAAAAACGAGCCACTACAGAAACTTCCCCCTCTCCATCAAAATGGTTAAAGCAAAAAGAAAAGAACAAAATCTATTTATTTAGCATGCTTTGGCAGCAACCTAGGTTAGCAACCAAATGGGGAAAAGGGAGCCAGGATTTTTCCTACCTGTGTTAGGAAACTACAGTCTGAGAAGAGGAATACTTTACGAGGAAGCTAAGCAAGAGCTATAATAGCTTATATCTCAAAACCTGTATGTACAAATGCAATTACAATATTGGCACAACTGGTAATTTAGGTAGTGATGTGCACATACATGTTCTTGTGTGTTGGCTGGAAGGAAGAACAGGGAAAATTACAACTCTTAAAAAGTTATTTGACCATTAACTCCACAATACCTCTTAATGTTCCCATTGCTTACAGAGAAAAATTTGCATTTAGATCCTCAAATGGAAGGCAATACAAGCTTACAAAACACATTATCATAGCCTCGGCACACCACAAGTGGTTTTTATACCTTATGAAGAAGTTTTGCATAACTTTGTTGATTTTAGTTATGGGTTATACAAGCTGTAAATGAAGCAAATATTAAAAATGGAAATGATACAAAGGTCTTAGTCCTCAAATCACTAGTTATCCAGAAGCAAGAAAGTAAATACAGATAAGTAAAGCATAAAAAGCTGCCTCATCCTGTGCAATATTATAGAGCTTAAGAGATTATAAAAAGGATTTGCAAACTTTGATTTAAAAATATGAAAAAAGTAAAACACTCATTATTCTTAGTTTGATATGAAAAACACAAAAACGTTTTTCTTTTTTTAATTATTTTTTATATATATATTTTATTTGTACCAGATACGGATATGCAGATGTGAACTGTTGGACAATAGTCAGAGAAGTGGAATTAGGGAAATATCTGTAATTAATAACATGCCTGCGGAAACATGTTCTGTACTTCAAAAAGAATTCAGGTGCTATTAGATCTGGGAGAACCTCCTTACCCTGAAGATGTTGACAAATTTGAAAAAATTCCAAGCAAAAAAAAAAAAAAAAAAGAATGAAGAAATAGATTACTTATTCAGAAAGATTAAATGAACCAATCTTCTTCTCTCAGTTACACCAGTGCTGTCCAGTTAAATTAAATTACAATGTACCAACATACTCAGGAGAAAAGCTTGATTAAAATATATTAAATTGTTAAGAAAATGTTAGAGGAAGAACTCCCCCTAGGAAGGAAAGGAATTGATAAAATATTTTAAGGAAAAAATAGGTTATATAATAAGATTTAAATAAATAAATAAATTGGGGAAAAAAAAAAAAAAAAGAAAAAAAAAAAAGAAATAAAGCCAGAGAATGTTCCACTGCAGTTACATCTACTAAATACCTCCTCTGGGATGTTTAAAGGGAGGCTAGAACAGAGCTACTCACTGTACAAAACAATTATACACAGGAGGTCGCTAGAGGATGCGACCAAGCAGTTCTGCTAGAAATCTACTACTGATTTCCTGTCATTCATAAAATCAGACACAATGTCTATATCAACTCCTCTCCACCTTAATTCACATAGCAGTGACTAATGCATTACAAAAACTTATCCAAGACGGGTCATTTTACTAAAATGCAATCACACTGCGTTGCCTTTATGCACTAAGAATTCTGCCAGATTTTCCATTTTGTATTCATCAAGAGCACAATGTGTTAAAAAAAAAATCCTCAAAAAAAAAAAAAAAAAATCACCAATTTTGGTTTAACTACAGTGCCACAGAAGGGGAAAAAAATAAAAATTGGGGCCAGAAGGAGAGCAGTCTTACAAGTTAGCCTTGTTTCCTGGATAAAAGAGTCAAGAGTAAGTTAGACTTGAAAATACATAAATTTGCTGGTATCTTGCTTTTGGAAGCAGCAACTATTCCTGGCAACATTTTAATTTAGCAGCTACTAGGGAAAGAGATTAGAGCATGTACATTTATGCCCCTCAAACAATCAAAATTCTGCTACTGGGAATCCAGATGGAAATACAGAATGCAGAATGGTGTTTGGAAACATTCACATTACTCTTGTGTTCAGAGTTAGCAATGGGAAATTTAGTCCAACTGTAAAAAGTACCCTGGCAGTGATCAGTTAAACCTATTTTATTTAACCTGTTTCATCTTATGACTTGCTTCCCAATCTTCTAACACACAGCTCAGTAAAAAGCCTGGTTCCATCTAACCAGTCACTGTCTCACAGCTATAGGCAGGCTGCAATTCGATCCCAAAGCTCTAGATCATCTTGGTAGCTCTGCACCAATTTGCTCAAGTTTATTAACTTTCTTTAACTTGAAGGCCTAAAACTAGACACAGCAATCAGGACGTGGTCTAATAAGATGAGTAAAGGGGAATAATCACTTCCCTCAGTCTACTGAATACATTCTTGTTGATACAGCCCATGATACTGCTGGCTGATGCTTTGCTCAACAGAACTCCTGATCCTGTCCAGAGGAACTGCTACCCAGCCATCCAAAAATGGCATGCAGTTAGTGCATCCCAGGACTTTGCATTTGTCATCTCAGGATTACATGGAGCTCTAGTTGGTCCATTCCTCCGTGGTAAATCACTCTGAAAAGCAACACTACCTTCAAGTGTAGTGACTGCTCCCTCCAATTTGGTGTCATGCTAACATAGGGAAGCTGTGTTCTATTTCCTCCTCCAGGTCATCAATAAACATAATAAATAGGATATTAAACAGATACGTCCAAGAATAGACTCTTAGGAACTCCTCTGGTAATCAGACTCAGGTAGAGTAGAGTACCAGCTATTAACCAGTACCCTAAGAGCCCAACGATCCTGCCATTTTTTCCATCCATCTAGTACTTAACTCTCTGCACTAAGATCCTTGAATGGACACAAGGATGCTGGGGGAGACCATATCATTCAAGTAGAGCAAAGAAAATGGGTGGCAATTTACCTTGATGGTACACATAAGCATCATAAGGAGGAATTCCAGAAGCACTGTGTTCATTGCACTTTTAATTCATCATTACTGAGCTCAGCTGAAACAATGTTAGACCGATACCAAACATTTAAAAAAATATAGTCTTAGCTTACATGCAAAGCACATATCCTGTGCCAAGCTACTTGAGCCATTCAGATGACTGCTACCCATCCCGATAGTTCTGTATAAGGTTTCTGGTTTCAGAAATCAACAGAAATCTTAATCCAAAAATGTAACAAAACACGCCTGGTTCTTAGGATAGTAGAGAATCCATCTAAAATTAAATGAGGTTTAATTTGCCTCCCACACTCTAAATATCATGAATGTAAGAACAATGAGATAAGAAAAATGTAGAAGTCAGTACTCAAAATAGCATTTCTGATGGAAAGTTTCCAGATTGGACTGTAGCAACAGTAACTATGTTGCAGTAAAGCCAAGTCTAAAAAAGCCACAAAAAGATATACAAAGAAAGACAGCCATTTCTTGACGCTTCCTCACATGCATATTTCCACCACCCTTGATCCCATGCTGCGTGACAATAAGAAAAAGAGTGCTTGAGTCAACAGAAAACTATTTAGTTGACTATCCTCAAGCTCTTTACATAGCTTGTATATCTCCAAATATCTTTGCCCCCTGAAAAGTTAAATTCATTCTACATTCTTCTGGGAAGACTCAGGGCTAGCGTTCCAACAGGCAGTTAACTTGGATGTTGAATTCCCTCTTTTTAAGTGTGTTGGATTATGTTGAAAAAAGAATACGTTTAAGCTGCCCATGAATGGATCTCTCCGTTATTTCCTGTACTCTACATAAATGATAACACAGTAGCAGGCTACATGACTCCTTTCAAACAGCTTCTGAAGTGAAAGCCAAGAAAGGTAGTGAATTGCAAGTTAAATAACTAGTACTTAGGTCTTTTTTTTTTTTTTTTTTTTTTTTCAGTTGTAGGAAATAAATCTCTTTAATATATGTACACCAGTGGTAGAATATTTTTATAGCTTCCCCTTCTTTTCTCTCACTATGTGTATCTTAGTACTCTAAAATCTGATTAGAGATTTTGTATTTTAATAAAGTAGTTTCATTGGAGACAGCCAACATATCTATTCTTGCTAAAATCAGATATTAATTCAGCAAGTTTTTCTTAACTAGTCTTTTCCCAGCAACTATTGCATCTTCTGGGAGAGGTTTTCAGGAACATGTTGATTTCTCATTGCCACGTCTTCACACTTTGTTCCACTGTTCCCTTTGCTCCGAAACCTCCATTTACATGTTGGGTGGACACATCTGGGTTCAGAAAGAACTAAGCTGGATCTGTCCAAACTTTTTAACTAGGAACTCCTTTACATGGAGACATGAGAGATCAGAACAGACATATCAAGTTGGCTTTAAGTAAACCAATTCAGAGTCTAGTCATGTTTATGTGGAGCTTCACCCACATAAGCTGTGCTGAGAAGCCTTGGAACTTCCACAAGTGATATTAGAAAAGGAGCTTCAAAGCATTTAATGAATAGCTGTGTCATCAGACTACCTCCAACATATCCTTGAAGGCTGATTTCAACTCAACATCTCAGGTCTGAGTATGTTTCCAGCCTACTCACAAAATACCTCATTCAGGAAATCCCACTGGCCAAGTCAATGTGACTTAGATTACTGAAGAAAAAGCAGAAAATGGACCTAGTCAAAAAACAGTTTTAATGAAATTGTTGGATCTTTATTTCCACATTTTTATGGACGATGATGGAAAAGGCTGGGAAATGGGTCATTGTGGAAAAAATACCAGAGGAAGGATACTGATAGCTATCTACCAGAGGAGAAGACTGTTATTCAAGAAACCAAAAAGAGGAAGTATCATTCTGGAATACAGGAATTCAGGACAGGAAATGAAGCACAAGAATGTGCAACAGCAATGCATGCTGCAGGGAAACTGGATGTAGCTGCAGAGCAAAGTTCAGATACAAAAACTTCTTGATCAGTTGTGGATATAGTCTGGGGAGGTAATCCTGAAGATGTACATTTTTAGGGCAGAGAGATCAAGGAGACCTCTAGTGCTTTTCATTGCTATGAAAGCAGAAAAATGGTGGAAGCACGGGGGAGTAGCTGATGAGCAGGTGCTGAAACCACCAGAGATAACAGCCAGAAAAATGAGCATGAGAGCAGAATCAGCAGCAAGTAAAGGAAAGCCATGAACATGGATTGGGAATAACATTGCCCAGACACGAGGGAAAGCATTGGTTCATGAATCCTGTATCTTGGTGTCAGCACAGAGGAGTATCAGGAGGAGATTCAGAGTACCATGACACTTTCAGACCAACAAGATAAGACCTTTGTCTCCCAGAGAACAGAGGGGCATTTATTAGTAGCCCTTTCAGGCAGTGCCTATGAGGAGCCAGTCACCTTACTGAAGTGAAACAGATTCACAAATACTTTCCCTTCCTACAGCAACTGAGAAATCAGAATTACGCAATGCATGGAAAATTAACATCATTTGGAAGAAAAGACTTCATAGAATAGCTCAGCTTTAAACAGACCAGAAGTCTGCATTCAACTCTGAGCAAAAATACAGAAATCAGTAAGTAAAATGCTCCAAGAACACCTAAGCCTGCAACTTTTTTTTTTTTTTTGTATGTTTGTAAGAACATTTGCTATTCTCCAAAACAACAACAACAACAACAACAACAAAACTCTCAAAAGCAATTAATCCTGACAGTCCTTTGTTGGGATTTAAAATCTTCCACTACACTAATCAAGCCATAACATTAATTCAGAAAACTTTTTACTTTATTAATAATGGCCTGTAGAATTGTATGTCCCTGGCAAATGTAAATGTTGTAGTAAATGAAAATAAGATTTACTCAAAGCCACAGATCAGATCGTGCTTCAGTTTGTGAAGTTTCTACATTCTGGTTTGTTTTTGGTGAAAGTGCATCTGAATACAGAGTGCAGAGAAGAGATTGCTTTGAAAACCATGATTTAATGAAAACTGCTGTTTTCAAGTTTTCTAATAAGAAACATTTATATTTTGCCAACATTGTGAATTTAGCATAATATTTTCCTCTAAGCACTGTCTGAAGTGGGTATAGGATGCAAATAAACTTATATGGGAAGATTTTCAGACAAGAATAAGCACTTTTCTGTGTATCCAATAATTACTTAAATAGAATGCATCTCTTTGGGATTGCACAGAAGTCCATCCTCTCTGAAAAGATTTAAATATGCCAGTAAGGTGTAACAAGCTTCACTTTACCAAGGTTACTTACGCTTCCCCAGCTTACAGTAAACCTAAGCACATTTAAAGTAAAGAATTTGATTTAATCTTTGTAATTTCTATTGCATTCAGATTGTACAAATAGAATGCTTTTCTACTCTCCCTTCTCCTAAACTGGGGTGAAACAGAACTCTGGCAACAGTACATTTCAAAAGAAAACAAAAATGTCATTGTCTGTGAATATTACTAGCCCATTTTGTTCAATAGTGGAACAAAAATACTTGGTAGACATTGCAGCTAAATCATTTTATAACCAGCCCAGTGAAAATTGCTAAGAAATCAATTCCTTGTGCTAGCTGCATAATTTCATTCATCATTGATCAACTCATCTTTCAAGTAATACCAAAAGCCCTCAGAATCTCCCCAGATGTAGAAAAAATGAAGCCCATGCTACTTTGTTTTGAAAATCCTCACAATTGCTAGCTTAGTTCAACAAGTTATGGATTTCTGTTCATACTCATTTTAACATACTTATTTTAATGCAATAAACAGGTTCTTCGACTCACTGAACAGAATTATCTGCTAGCAGTAAGGGACATCTAACTTGCACATCAGGTTGCAGACTAATTTTAAAATATACTATAAATGTTTATTTACTGTATAACCTTTTGTTTCAGAGAATGTACAGAATGGTTATAGTCAATAGTGTCTGCAGCTTTTATCTACTCAGTGATCGTTCCTTCTTCTACCTTACATTGGATGTTCCCTCCATGAACAATTAACAACAGCTCGTAAGTTTCATCTTTAACTTGGACATGCGGGACTTAGCATCTTATATGCATTTTATTACATGGGAAGAATAAGATCCCTTATGAAAAGTAGATATAACTTAATCCTTAATTCCAGAGGAATACTTAACATGATAAGGAAGAATGCTCTTTCAACTAGGGGTAAAGGTTCTGGGTTTCTTAAAAAAACAAAAGGCGCAAAAAAAACCACAACAGAGTGACGTGACAATAATACTGTCCCACAATTCACACAAACCGTGTTTCCAGTTTTCCGTTGATGGAGAACAGCCATCCCCAGTGTTAAAAAAGCAGTTTCCCTATTAGGTGCCCTAACGAAGTTTCAAACTATTCAAACACAGAGGCATAAATCAAGAAAACAACACTGGTGCAAGATGTTACATGTAAGTTATACTAAGACTTTAAAGAAAACCATCTGGGCATAAAATGTAAATACAGTCAGCGTACAAAAATTAAGAGCAAAATAAAATCAACCACACATTTTAAATGCCCCAAATACAGAGCCTTTACTCTGCAAGATCACTGAATTTTAAATTCAAACATCCCTCTCAAATAAAAGAACATGCAAAATATCACCGAAACAGAATACAGAGGTTCAAATAAAATACATTTTATTTTCAACTTCTTGCCTTATTTAAGATAGAGTTCTTTAAGACTGGGAAAAATCAGTATGTCTTCAATGGTGGATATGAAGCAAAGCTGGAGCTTACTAGAGGGACTTGCCGTTACAGCTTATTTTTCATTTGTACTTAGAGACAAAATGCAAGCACTGAAGCAGTGTTGGTACAAAAGATAAGGAAAACTTGCCTCAAATGGATTATAACTTAAATAGGCCTGAAGAACACCACTTGCCCAGCTTGTAAGATACTGCCAGAGAGATTTCCCAAACCACAACAAAAAGTTTATACCAGAATTAAACAGGTTTGGTTCAGATTCCTTTATTGCTGTATGTTCAGTTTCCAAATAGTAAAGTAACCTGGATATGCTTTATAGACCCAAGGGATTATGAGTAGTCCTGAGAAGCAGAAATAAAGAGAAAAAAAGGTGGACACATACACGCTCCTGAGACAGGAGACTGAGGAAAGGTTAGAAAGTAACCCTCAAAAGGCACTATATCTGTAAAGCTACTATGTTTCAGAGGTGTCTTAAAGGCAAACCAAAAAAAAAAAAAAAAAAAAAAAAAGGTCTCTTTAAAGCCAAAACCTAGATCTTAAGGACATAAAATACCAGAACTCTGGACTTTTCTTGCTGACAGTTCAGATCACTTGTATAAGCAACATACTTGAGATTTGATTACATAGCTAGATTTTTTGTTTATTTATTTACTTTTAAACAGGATGCTCACTTGGGTTTAACTTAGTTTGGGGAAAGGGAAGTAAGGGAGATTTTGAAAACAAACAAATTACTTACAAATAGACTAGTCAAAAAAAAAAAAAAAGGAAAAACAAAAAAAGGAAAAACCAAAAAGTGTCATGCCAAAGCCCCCCCTGTAGTGGCTGGTACCTTTGGATTCCCAGCACGTTCTTCTTCCTTCTGAGCTAGTGTAGGAATGGGTAGCAACCAGCAGGCTGTCATCCTTGACAGAGCCCAGCCCGCAGAAGATGAGACTCAGTTTGTCACTGATTTCTGAGGTATTTATCAGGACAGGGAATCCTGGCTTCAGTTCCCGGTTCAAGAAGGGAGTACGTGATCCCAATTATAAACCATACTGCGAGCAGCAACTGATGGCTTAACAGCATTTAAATCTGAAGTTTAAAATACTCGTGCAGTTTGTATAAAACAGATGTGAATTTTCAAACTAAACAACAGTTTTATTAAGAGAAAAGAAGTTGAAGCAAGAGAGGAAAGCACAGTGTCCTTTGTATCTGAGGATCTGGAAAGTGAATGATGGGTCTCTGACAGCGAATGTAATATGTTACAGTTTTCCTGCTGAGCAGTTTTCATGCTCTTTTTCCAAACAACTTTTTCTTATCCTGCTTTTCATATTTCAAGGAAATTTAAGCCACATGTGACTTTTTTGATAGGTCTAATGTCCCCAAATATGATTTTTTTTTTAAATTATTATTATTTTAACTGTAATTACAGTCTTCTGTGTTGAAGTTTTTGTGCAAGACATTGTATTTACTATTTTTTTTTTTCTTGCCTCCTTGCCTAGGCCATCTAATCTGGCATAACCTGGGCCATATCCTGGAAAGACTGTATTTTCTGGAGAGGTCAGTCTCTGGATTTAACTGCTCTTGGCTTCATCATGCTTTGTTTATTACTAGAGCCTGCTCATATTGAATGTGTTCTGTATAAAAAGAATTCCTGTGAATTATTTATTCTATCTGATGTCAGGCAAAAGGGCTTAACAATGTTTTCCTTTTTTAGTCAATCTTTTCTAAATTGTCTGACTTATTGGGCCTTCGGTTTCCCAACTGTGCAAAGCTATCTTCTCTACCAGGAACAATTGGAATGTTCCTGGAGGTAGGAATTGGTTCTTACGCACGTGCAGTACATCTAGCAATCACATCCTTCCTCTGTTTGGCCCTTCAAGATTATGCTACAAATCAAACATTAAAATAATAATAAGATAGCTTCATCTCATTTACCATTGTAGACAAATGCTCTTCCAGTCTGTTCTTAAACACTGAGAAATATATACTGAAAAATGTATGCTGATCAGTAAGTGAGAAGTCATGGCAAGTGTCAGGAGGGCAAAAACAAGAAAGTAAATAGTACATAAAGAAAAGTGTTCACCAAAAACTGGCAACTAAATCTGAGCCTTAACAGAAAACCACAGACTTAGAGCAGAATTTTCTTTCTGTGTAACAAATAAAATGTAAGTCTTAATTAAAGCTTGACATGTTTCTGCCAAAGCACTGGTGTGAACACATGCAGAAAGTACACTGGAGATTTACACTGGATGATGTGGCATTGCCCTGAGTCGTGCTGGATTTGAATGAAGTGGTTTTTCAGGAATAATTTGAACTGTGACCCAAGCTTTTCCCATGAATGACAATTTCAATTAGTTGAGATATTCTGAAATTACTGGAAACATTTGTTGAAAAAAAAAAAAAAAAAAAAGTAAAAAAAAAATCTATCCAGGATATCAACTTTTAATTTCTGGAAAAACTCACATGAGAAGTAACAATGGCACAGTGCCACGGTACCAGAACTCTGCAGAGTAAGAGTGGAAAAAATACATTTGATTAACACAAAATGAAACTCCCCCTCCTCCAACCTCCACCAAAACCCATGAAAAATGGCTTCTGATGGTTTTAATAAATAATCATGGGGGATTTATGGGAAACATATTGAGTTTAAACAATGCAATGTCCTTTATCCCACTACAAACTGCAATATGTGGACACTTTGCATAGCTGCTGTGCCTGTATATACTCATGGTTTGCTAACAGGAACCACAAACATAATACCTCTGACAACTGTAAATCTGTTACATTATTTGTGCTGCTGCTTCATAACTTCTCCCCGATCTTGCTTTCTCTACTTATTTTGCTGGCAGTAAAACTCAGTAGATTAATAATGTTATTAATACTTCACTTTTTCTGCCAGATCTTCTTGGGTGGCCAGTTTCCAGCAGCACAACTAACTTTACTTGCACAGCTGTCCTTATACTGCATGCCAACCCTTTTTAGCAGTTTCATTATATTCTGCAAATTTTAAGGTCCCGGTGATTTTTTAGAACCTCAAATATAAACTATTGAAATCAAACACATTAAAGCAGTAATAAAGATTTATTAGTAACTCGTGTATATTTTCACCAACCAGCTAAAGGCGAATAAAGGTATCTGATTGAAACTCTATCTGATCAGATACTTATTAAACTAGTTACTCAGTGAAAAACTGACAGTCATTACTCATTTCATATTTTATATTACTTAATTGGAGTCCAAAATGACCTTCAACATCCCTTCTGCATCTACCTCATATTAAGACAGTGACTTTCTGCCCATCACTATCATAAGGGTGGACAAATAAAATCCTTGCCCCTAAATTCTGATTCATCACAAAATGAAGACGAGTAGTTCACCCCCCTCAGCTAGATATCATTATAACAGATAGTCACTACCAGTTCAACTTTAGTTGGTATAGATATTAGGTAAACCTTTCCTTGCAAAATTGTAAACATCAAAGGCAGAAAGTCTGACTCCTAATCCTGTATTCCAAATCTGAGAAAATATTAATCAGTAACAGAGAAAAATGTCAAAGCAACAATAAATTATTTGACAGCCAGGGACAATCAATTTCACGATGGCCCTTTGAATGTGTGAAGCATTGTTTTTCAAAACTCAAAGACATGGAAACAATTGCACTTCAGAGTGAGAAAGTATTATCACAGCTCTTTTGTTCTTCCAGTTCAAATGTGTGTACACACGTGTAACCCTTGCTAACAGCTGTGACACATTCTGCCTCATTAGTTCAGCAAGGTACATCCAGACTTCAGAGAACAGCTTGAAGCATCATTGCTTCTTTGGAAGTGAAAGTCAATAAAAATACTGACAAAAGAATGCAGCCAGACTGTTAAAAGAGTTGTACAAATTCCAGTCCTTCTCCATTCCCCCCCTCACCAAGTCCTTCAATCAACAAAATAACTTTTTGAACTTGCCTTTTGTTCTTGTTTACCCCGATGCTATTTTCAGTGCTTATCACACTGTGTTGTCTAAGAAATATGAAAAGTACCACTACTCAGAAATAATCTCAGATTGCCTCTCCTCATGTCCTTAACAACAACACAACCACGGCCTGATGAAGTTTGCAGCTGAAGAATTTTTGCTAGGGAAATAGCGTAATACCTAGGAAGCTCAAATGGCAATCTACTAATCTAAACAGCCTGGTGCCTGGTTAGCTATTTGCTTTACAGAAGCACTTAGAGGCAAAAGCAGAAGCATAATCATAGCTATGTTGGCTGTTAGAGGAATATACTTGACCCTTAGGAACAGATTAGCATCTGATTTTCTTTCTCTATCCCATTTCTTTACTTTTTTTCTCCACTTCCCCCATTAATTCCCCTATTGTATTTTTTTTTTTACTTTTATTTATTTATTTATTTATTTTAATTTCTTCTCCTTTTGCTGTTTTATATAGAAAAGATACTTCTGTGAAAAATCAGGTAATTGACTTTCTCTTTTTCCCTTCCTTTGCCTGTTGTTTTTCCCCATTCTCTCCCCTTATTTTCCCACTAAACACTGTTATCTTCACTGTCCTATTTCAGTTAATGTCCCAGTATTTTTCCCTAAACTAGGGAAGAACATTCTTTTAGCACCCATACCTTTCTTACCATCTGATTTACTGGCACTTACTTTATCAACCCTGACAAGGTAGGGTGAAATGCAGCTGTGGAAAATGCAAAAAGGGAAGAGCTGCATCAGTTGCATCCAAAACTTATGTGCAGGTTGTATGGTGCACTTACTGCTCTTCTACTTTTCTTCCTATCTTGATGTTTCACCCACCGAGAAGACCATTTATGTACTTAAATGTACAAAACGTATGGAATTTCTGCTACATCTGAAGTATTGCCTTCCTATTATTCCTAGGCACATGTTATTAAACCAAATGTGAGGTCAAGACCTTTGAGAATAAGCACAATCACGTCAATGAGAACAGCTAAATAGATTGAGAATTCCCTTGTTACATTAGACTTACATTCATCTCATAACCCTACGTGTCTGTTTTGCAGACTTCAGGTTCTTCTGGAAAGAGCTGTTCTTTTTGAACCTTCAGGAAGGATGCTGCCATTTGTTCTTCCAACAAATCAGACTAAACACAACACAGCCCCAGAGGGAATTGTATGACTACCTCAGATATCTATGCCACATCTTTTACCAACAGTATCTCAAGCGTACAGAAGACAGCTTCTGAATTGTGTAATGACCTTGCAATTTGGACCTGAATGGCACTCTCGTTGCCATAAGATCTTCTAGGCCTACAAAACACAAATAAATGGAAAGTACCTGTGCACCATATATACACTGTAGAAAGGGCTAGAGCATAGCACTTACAGCACTTACATTTTGGCCATTCATGAGCTTCCTTAACCTCATTTATTTAAAGCTCCACCAGCCCTAGGCCACAAAACCTGCACAAATGTTCCACAGTTATGATCCCAGTTTTCATGCCATAGCCCCCTGCTCCACATACACAGAGTCTTTCTATGTATTAGAATGATTTAATTGACCAATTAAATGCACCAAACTTGAATACGCCTGGATGACGACATCAGAGCCCTCACAACATCAGTGCTGAAGTTGGCTTTGTCATTGTGTTCAGGCATTGCGTGATTTCATGCCAGCAAATGGTATGAAGAAAATCCAGAGGATTATAATATGCCAGTATATAATACAATGTATTTGCAAACCCAGCATCATTTAGTAAAGGTTCATGTTCAGTCAAAGCTTATCAACAAAGAAAGCTGCTCTCAGAGGGCTAGGTGTGAGCAGCACACGCAGTTTGTCATGTCACACTGTTTAAATAATAAAGGTTCATTTTTCATTTTATTTTCCCTTTACTAGTTCACACAGGCAGACACTTGTTTATTTCTCTCTGGAAGTCTTTTCTTAGTGAGAGATAAGTTACTTAGGGAGAGGAAAGGTTATATATTCAAACATGGTGTCAAGGTTGTTGCTAGACTGATGAGTCTCAGCTGTCGATCCTCCAGAAGAAGAAATGGCTGGGCCTAGACTTGTATTTAAAATTAGATTTAACAAGAAGTTGCAATAAGATGACACTAACTTCATTAGTAGCTGGTAACTGCAGCAGAGCTTCTATTTATACTATACTACAAAGCAGCACCAGAAACAGTCTCTTACTAATGTTGTTTAGTACAAATCTGAAGAGGAGATTTCCTACAAAAAAAAAGAACTTGTGACCAGCCTGTTTTGTTTTCATATGGGTAAATAAACTATTTGCACTCAGTATACTGCCTGCTGTATGTACTTTAGCAGTCTTGTCCATGGATACATCACATAAAAAATCAGGTTTCTGTTATTGATGTGCACATTTGTTGCTAGTGTACATGTTATTAAGTGTTGTTTGCAGACTAACCATAGTATGTAACAAGACCGGCTGGTAGGAGGCACCTATCTCATACACAGATTTGTAAAAAGATGTTCCTGCATATCAGTGGTCCAGCACAAGGTTTTTGTTTGTTTGTTTCTTTCATTCTTTCTTTCTGACTTCTGCAATCACCTGCATGTCACATCACTAAGCCACACTAAAAAAAAAACAACAATCTCCCTTAAACACATCCACAAAAAAAAAAACAACAAACAACTGATTAACAAGGCAAACAGGAAGTGTCACCACACAAAGGGGCCAACCATTTCTGCAAAATCCAGTCTCTCAGTTAAAAATCCAGCAGATGTTGTAAAGCACCCTTCACAGACAGAAGGGCCAGGAACCTCACAATTGACAACACAAGCATTAGGCTGTTATTCCAACAAAGCTTCTACATCTCCAAACAAAAGCAGCAGGTACTCACCGCTCCAGCAGTGCTGTGTGTCCCTGGTAGTGACCTCTCCCTGCAACTCTGCTCCACACAGGACAATTGACTCAGGGTTTCTGGTCATCCAGCTTTGCAGGGAATGTAAAAAATGCTCTCTTCAAAGGCAGCCATGCAGGCTTCAGGTCAGTGCACTCCAAAAGGGGAGCTCTCCAGGAAGCGCTGTCAGAAAACACATTTCAAAATTTCATTTTTGGATAATATCCTGAGGGCCAGCCAGAGTCTTCGGGACATACCTAGTCTCTAGCCACCTTCCTCCACACCTCCCTTTCCTTGTTTTTCCCTGTCACTCACACCACAAACAACTGAACACAAATATCCTACAAGGCTGCTATGGAAAGAAAAGCAGGCCAGAACCCAAACCCTTGTAGGTCCACACCACTCCCTCCCTCTTCTCATCTCCCTCTAGGATGGCTCCTGCTCAACATGATTTGGATTGGTGCTCATGTTTGCTTCCTTCTGCCACTGCATGTCCCAGAGTAAGCTGTCCCTCTCAAGTGGTCTGTCTCTCTGCTTTGCTCATTTGTAAGCGTGCCAAGGTGGAGGGACAGCCACCTCTGTTTTCAGCCTCTAGCTTCTTAATTACAAGCAACTCTCAGTCACTATGTTTTACAAAAACAAGGAGCATTCAGATTGATTGTATTTTGATACAGAATTCTCTTTGGGAACACGTCCAAACCTGAATAAACTTCTATAAAAAGAATTATTTCATGCACAATTTGGTTGTGTGAAACAGGTAAGAAAATAGTAAATCATTTTCTTTTAAAACCCTGTTATTTCCACAACGACAGAGGTTGTTTGGATCCAGGAAGTGAGGTCAGGTTCAGATCCTAGGGAGAGTGGTGGGTACTGGTAACAACACTTCAGATTTATGCAGCGTTCTTTATCCAGAGATCTGAGCTCTGTCTCCAGTATATTACAACAGCAGGATATGTTATCTTATGCAAACTCCTTCCTAAATTTCACAACAGCTGAAACAAGCAGGAATCATTAAATGTGTGTGCTAGTGCTCTATTGAAGGCTGAAAAACAGCCATACAGGTCCTTCCGTACTTTGCCTTCATCGAAATATTGTAATGTGGTTGGAGCAGAGGCACTTGTCCTCTTCGGTGTTTACCAAGTATCTATTTTAATTCTGATGGTATACATATATTAAAAATCACAAAAGCAAGAGGAAAAGAAAAATAGGTGACACATCTCTCCTCCTTTAAGCAAGGTACCCGACTGCAGCCCATACAAAATGCTCAGTTGCCTTTTACTACATCTGGTTCAAAGGCCACTAAAAATGCGATTCTTTCTCTGGACATCAAAGGGCTCTGAACGGGGCTGTCTGTAACAGAAGGGGAGTCAAGATTAACTTCAGCTTTCTGTCTATAGAACCCAAGCAAAAAGTAACTTAAATAATTATCAGATTATACTCTTTTCTTGAGAACCCACTGATTTCAGCACATTCTTTCACTCAGCCACTTTGCTTTGTGCGAATGATGCAGAACGTGCTGGTAAACACATGGTGTTTGCACACCAGTATGATCTTTCCTTCCATTAACAGAAAAGAACATTGTGATTAAGAAGGAAGCAAGAAGGCGGGAAAAGAGAGATGGATGGCCTACAGGCCTAACAAATAGGTTGGTTGCATTTACTTAGCATCACATCTGTATTGACCAGGTTTTTCTCCTGGCCTGCTGTGAAGCTGTAAGAACAGATATCACTGCCAAAAATGTATCCACTACTGCCGAAACCCCACCATACATTTTAAATACAGGCTTTATTTCTAGTGTAAATATATCCTAGAAGGTTAGCTTTTTAAGTGGTTTCTCTCAGTAACCAGCCTTATTTAAACACATCTGGAACTTCTTTATAACTCATATAAGTGTTTTGTGTAGTCACCTGTGTGATGAAGGTTAAATGCTGTGGAATTATGGCTAGGGTTTCTGATTGCTTCACAATCACGGGAGTGTATTTATAAAGTGAGGATAACAAGGGGCAGAGAAGTACTAAACAAAACCAAGATTATGTTCCTAATTGAAAAGACAGCCCAGGGTTTTCAAATATAAAATCTGGAATCTGAGCTTGCTTTTCTTAATCTCATCTGTTACAGCTGCTCCGCATTCCAGGACTCCTTCAGCCTTGACCTCATCTCTGAGATACATTCTCCCTTCCATAATTATAAATTCATCTCAAATATACAACATTTACACCCAGCAAGAGCATAGATCTACTAATTGTCTTCCCTCTAGCTGCTTGGGTGTCCCTAAGAATGGGGAAGTGTCCTAGTAGAGGGGAATTCCCATTGTGCGTAGAGAATATAGCCAGCTCCCACAGCCCCCACGGCACAAGAGCAGAGGAAGGAGTATGTTGGACATGGGAAGACTAGAAGGCATGAGGAGGATTAACTCCATACTTTTTGTGCAGGGCTCTCAACATTTTTGAAAGTACCAATCCATCCTAAAGATTTGGAAACTGAAACAGAAAAAGATAATACGGATTGGATCTTTTGGCTTCCAGTCTACTGGGAATCTACCTCCATAGCTACAACCTTGCTTCAATAGAAGGGTCCTCCTTTTATATATTTTTCCTTTTTTTTTTTTTTTTTTTTTTTTTTTTTTCCTAATAGATGAAAGCATAATCCTTAAATAGACCCATAGAATGATTTGGA
This sequence comes from Nettapus auritus, assembly GCA_011076525.1. Classification (NCBI taxonomy): domain Eukaryota; kingdom Metazoa; phylum Chordata; class Aves; order Anseriformes; family Anatidae; genus Nettapus; species Nettapus auritus. The sequence continues at coordinate 11,208,222 of CM021784.1, forward strand.
TTGGAACAAACCTTAAAGATCATCTGGTTTACAAAACCATTACCATTCCATAGGTAATATGTGACCCAAACAAATAACTTGATAATCACTGTAAATGACAACTGGGCCCACAATGTCCAGAAGTATTAATTCCTTTGATGAGTGTCTGTTTCTTCCTGTAGAGCCTGTCTTATCTTCTTTTAAAGCTTAAATACGGTCATTTGACCAAAACCTTGCCCTTCTCTATTTCTGAACCTTGGTAGCTAATTTCAGAATATATTTTATTACTTCTTCTGTTTACACAGCATTCAGTATCAGTGCTGATATGGCCTGCCCTGGCTTTTCAGTGTTTAAACAGCACACGGAAGAAAAAGTAGGGCAATGGAGAAGAGGCCTTCAACATAACATTTAAAAAAATAGAGCAGTCTTTTTTAGGAAAATTTGTGCAAATAAATTCACAACACAACATGACCTTTTCAGCCTGTTAACATATAGATATGACACAGTTTTATAGTACTAATTTTATTACTATGATCATTTTACATTACTATCAACAAAATCATGCTGCAACAAAGAAAATTAAATTTAAAAATTAGAATTAGGAATAAAGTATTGTTACTTATTACACTAGCAACACATAACCAGCACTTCCTACAGGCTGCAGGGTTGAGTTCTGTTAAACAGTAACTGCACAGTAAATCCCTATTTTCTTCTCTTTTCTGATAAGTTAAAATGCAATCATAAGCATTTGTCTAAAATCAATCCCGTATCCAGCAGTATCAGGGTACAATATCAAGAACTTGTGATGTGAAGCAATTAATTTTTCTACTTATACACATAACAGAACTAACTTCAAAACCATTCTTTGTTTTCAGAAATGTTTTGCCACAGTATCTTTCAAAATAGCAGCACCTAGATAACTGTGAAGCCTAACTGTAACTCTGTTGACGCTTTGAGAGCACGACTTTAATACACACAAACCCACAACCCAGCAAAGCAATAATAGCCTTTAAAGGTAAACAAGCACTTAGATCAAGCCTGAATGTCAATATAATACTAACTTCAGGAACTTAGATAAGATCAATTTTCCCCCACTGTATTAGTTATGAGGATATTAGTGACTGCAGCGAAGATATTTAAAACTGTCAGAACTAAAATCACCAAAGACTTTTTACAGTTTTACAGTTCAGTAACTGAATGTTGTCAATATCTGAGCAAAATGCTTGCAGCCAGCTCTGTCTGCATGAACTGCACTCGCGACAGTGGGTGCAAACTCTGGGGAGTTACTGAATTCTTGTCCTTTCTAATCAGGCTTTGAATATAGGGCTTGATTAATGCTCCTGGCATTTTCATTCTGTATTGTGATACCTTCTCATTTCAAAACCCATGCGAAACAAAAGCATTTTAATTTTCCACAGAGAACCATGGTCTTGGGAAAACTTGAGAAAAATAAATTTTCTAGCTGCTAACGTCTTTAATGAGCATCATGCTTTTGTTATTAGCTGTGAACATGGTAGACCAAAGCTCTCTCACAAAACTTGCAAACTTTAGAAACTGACAAAAGGCAGCCTTTGACAAACTGACAGAATGTGACATCTCGATGGGGTTTTTGTAAGTGTTGTTACTCAACAGTCCACAGCTGAAGCTGGAGCTGGGGGCAGGGCCAGAGAAAGAATGCGACACGGCAGAGGGCAGCGTTACGCCTCCAAATAAATAACCTGAGGGATCCCTGCAACTAGTTTGCTACTCGCGAAACAGATTGTAGGGACTACGCTGACTTGGCATGATACATACAAATAATTTTGATTACAACTCTTTCTGGTAGCACCGAAGCACACTTAAACGAAACATCCTGTTTTGATTTAAAATATCCACAATTAAATTTACTAACTTTTCTTTATATGCTATCTGCAACATATGTTCCCTATAACAGCTTATAATACACTAACTACCGTAAGAAAAGATATAGCAGGCTCCCTTGACCCTTAAACCCTTGCCTATTATCACTTAGCGGCTTATGTTACGCTAACAAACGGGGCCACACGCAGTCATGTTCTGGGCACAAGTGCCAGCTTTGCATGCAGTACGAACCCCCTTTTCATCTAAGTTTACTTAAAGCTCTTTAAGTTCGGTAGGTTTGTCCGGCCAAGAGGCGCTCTTAATCAAGGGGAAAACGAAAGTAGCAGCGATCTGATGACTTAATTTTCACCTGGGAAATCGGTGATAAAGTCCCGGAGGAAAAGCCCCAGACAACGCTTCCTAAACCCGTACCCCAGGTCCGAGCCGCAGCCCCTTGTTTGTATCACGGAGGCCACCCTGCGGCCCCCGGGGAGCGCAGAGGACCAAGAGGAGCGGGCACCGTCCGGGGGCGACGGAGCACGGGCGGCAGGACAAAGGGGGGCGCGGGGAGGATGCTGCCGGCCGGCCCCTCACCTGCACCGGGCCGGGGGCGGGGAGCGCCCGCCCCGGGGAAGGCAGGCGGGGAGGGAGGGAAGGAGGGAGGCAGGGAAGGAGGCTGCCCGCTGCGGGGAGGCGGCTGCAGCTGGGAAACGGCAGCTCCGGTTTCTGCTCGCATTTGGGGGTGGGGTGGGAGGTGTGTGCGAGAAACGCCGAGCGATGGATCTCCCCTGCTCCTGACGCCGCTCTCTCCCCGTCGGGACCCAGCGGGCGCCGGAGGAAAAGAGCCGCGAGGGAGCAGCGCCGCTCGCAGCCCCGTGGGGAGCCGCCTGCGGGGAGCGGCGGCTGCCTCCGGCCCCCAGAGACTCCTCCCGGAGCGGCCCCTGAGCTTCACCTTTGCCTGCAGTTAACAAGCGTGCAATCTGGGGTTAATGGAGCTGGGGTTACTGTTCCTCTTTGGACTTACAATTACATCGACTGCAGGTAACCTGACTTTCTTTCTTTCTTTGCACGCACACAAAGAAGGGCTGCTGCTTTTGCCCTTCTTTTCCCCAAAGGCTGTAAGCAGCAGCGCGGGTACCTACCTAGGCATCACTGCCCGTCGGTGGGTTAAACCCCCCCCCAAAACCTCTCCCAAAGCTCGGCGGCGGCATCCCGCGCAGACATAACGGTGCCCTCGGCCGCCCGAAACTTCTCGGGGTCCCATCCCCAAAAGCGGGGAAGGGGGCCGCAGGGGGATCTCTGAGCGCTGCTCTTTCCCCTTCCCTTTCTGCAGGCTCCTCGCTGCCCCGGCCTCGCTCCGTGCCGGCCGGCGGCGAGCCGCGCTCGGCGGCTCTGGGCCGGGAGGAGCGGGAGGGCGGCGAGGCGGCGGCGGCGGCTCCGGGCGGCGGCCGGGCCAGGGCTGACGGCGGGGCGCTGAGGCGGCGAGCCCGGCGCTGCACTTGCTACACCTACAAGGACAAGGAGTGCGTCTACTACTGCCACCTCGACATCATCTGGATCAACACCCCCGAGTGAGTGAGGGGCGAGGTGATGGAGGGGAGGGAGGGACGCGAAATGGCGGGCCGGGCTGCGAGGGGCCGCCCCGCGCGGGTCGCCGGGAGGTGAGGAGAGGGGATGCGGGGGGCTCCGAGGGGCTTTGGGGAGCCGAGGGGGGCTGCGGGACCCGGCCGCCCCCGGCCACCCTCAGGGCAGCGCCGCGGGAAGGCGGGGCTGGGGTCGGGGGGGCGAGGGGCGGCCGCCGGGGGTCCCGTCGGGGGTCGGGGGCGGCCGAACTGCAGCGCCCCGCCACCTGCCCGGCCTCGCCTGGGGGGAGGAGGAGGAGGAGGAGGAGGAGGAAGGCCGGGGAGTGGGCTGCAGGCGGCGTCCCGGTGGAGGCAGCCCCGGGTGGACTGGGTGTGCAGCCCGAGTGCAATTAGTCACAGGGGGAAATGGAGTTATTTTGTGGGAGAAACCTGTTTCTAATAAACCGCCCTTTAGGAAGGGAAGAATAGTGTGTGTGTAATTGTACTGGCTTTGATAAAAATTCATGTGGGAGAGTGCTTTGACGTTAAAATAATATTTTTTGAAAACCTCAATATGCCAGAATTAAGATGTTACAGAAGTGTCTTTTACAACTGTGCTCTATGGGAATGGTAAACATAAGCTTTTGTTTCAACACAATAAAAACAGTTCTTGAAATCCTAACGTTTTCCATGAAGTGGAAATTCTGAGTTTCACGCAGGTCAGAGGGGGTGAAGCACATATGCAGAAAAGCAGGATCCATTACAAACAGTATCTAATTAAAAGAACTCATCCAGGAAGAGTGACACTTTGCCTACATCCTAAAGGTTACAGTCCTCCTCGTAGCCCATTGTATATATCCTGTCTCTCTGAGCGACTAAACAAGTCTTAAGGATTTGTAAAGATTTTCATAGCCTAAAAGGTATCAGTCCTGTAGGAACCACAGCAAGCAGTTCATTTAAAAAATAGTTAGGAGATTGGATGAATCTAAAACCAGGCTCTGTTTGATGAACTTGAACAGTTAGAGACCTTGGGACGGTACAACTGTGAGCTTCCACATGGCACCACCAACTATGCTGCTGACTACGGTTTGCGAACGTTTTTCTTAGCCGTAAGAATCAATTTGAGTCAATTGCAAAGCTTTTCATCAGATTAAAATAACAAAAGGAATAGAAAAAAGATAGAGAGTAGCAGTAGAAAAGGTTAAATTAAACAGGGTTTAAAGCACTTAATTTGTAAATTCACGTGTGCATCCCAGCTAGAGGCCATGCCTGATGACAAGTCTTTTTGAAATTCTACAAGCCTGAAAGTATAATATATCCACAGAAGTAATTAAAATATTTTTTCTCGACTTCTTTGTTGTTGTCATTTTCATTCCATTAGGAAAATTATTTTGGATGCAATCCTGTAACGTGTGTGCGTTAATTCACTGATGTAGAGGTTTTCTTCTAGAAAGTAGAGAATGGAGAGATATATGTGTAATGGAAGTCATATATATATATATAGCATTATAAATGAAGTACCCATAATTCAAATATTAAACAGCTGGGACTGTGATTCTCAACTTTCTTAACTAAAGTCAATTGTACACAGAACAACAGCAAATCTCTCTGGTACACAAGCTCTACTGCCACTGTTCAGTGCGCAGGTCTTGCCTGTGATCACTCAACTTCTCTAAAAGTTTGGTTTCTATCATAGCTGGTTTTTCTGCCATTTGACTGGACACTTCTATGCAAGCTACAGAATGTATAGATTTGAGGATTAAGTATTCATATAGAATGATAAATTCTATAGAGGGCTGCCTTGCTCTGTTAGCTGGTTCTTGAGCCTTGCTTGCTCTGAGCAATGAAAGGAAAGGCCCCGATTACGCATTAGGTAGATGTACAAATCTCCCTCTAAGCTGAAAGAGCACATCCTTGATTTTCAAAGATTCTAGGATTGCAGGAGAATGCTTCTAAATACGAGGGCGGTAGTCACAGAAGTAAGTATGTATGGAGATACTCCACGTTTTTGACCATGTTCAGCGCAACAGGATTAGGATTTCATGTCACGTGTATGAATGAAAAGGTGCTAATTCTGACCTGGTGTTCTGCCTGGAACAGTGTCTCAGTAAGACAAAAAGTATTTCTGGATGTGAATGAGAGGAATCAGTCCTGCCTGCGCACTTTAATATCCCAAGGAAGTTACACAACTTCTGAATGGAAGTAACCCTTGGATTTGTACAGACTGCATGGCTGTTTATAAATAGGGCTTTCATGTTGCTGTATGCGTGTTGTTGAAAGTTTTTGTATTGACTAGTAAAAAGTATTGTTCAAACATAACTTTGAGGACAATACATGCAACAGAAAGCCAGAAAGATTATGTTGAAAAAATAGAGAGGTTTTCAGAGAATCGTAGAATCTTTTAATGTTGGAAAAGACTTCCAAGATCATCAAGTCCAACCATCAACCCAAACAAGTTTAATGCTGTTTTTTATCTGTTGCTGGTGCCTATACTCATAAAGGTGTATTTGTATCTTCATCTAGATGGGTCTCTCTTGCTTGCGATACCATTATTAAATCATAAGCAAGTTAGTAAACTTTTGGAGCGTGTTTCTTAAATAGAACAGAACATCTTGAGTTGGAAGAGAAAAGGATCATCAAGTCCAACCCCTGGCTCCACGCAGGACTACCTAAAAATGAAACCATATGTCTGAGAGCATTGTCCAAATGCTTCTTGAACTCCGGCAGGCTTGGTGCTGTGACCACTTTCCTGCGAGCCTGTTCCAGTGCTCGACCCTGACATCTGTTGACTCTGATCTTTTTCCTGCTTATTTGCTTCTCATTTCTTTTTCAATTTTACTTCCTACACCAAGCACTCCAATTGATTTTTTACTATTTTTTTTTTCTCATTTCTCTTGATTTGTATCCTTCACGTTATCATTTTCTATTCCTGTCATAAATTCCTCATTATTTTCTGTTACCAGGTTACTCTTTCCTCTGTACTTCACAGACAACCTTCGCTTCCTCCTCTGGTTTCTTCCCTCTACTCTTCCCAACAGAAGATGCTGTTAAGCATTGTTGTAATATATTCAAAGCAAGTAGTGGTCATGATCTCCCCTTTTCCTTCCCTGTAGATGTGGTTAAAGTTTCAATGACAACAGTGTCGGAGGCAGAGGCCTTGCCAATACAGGACCTATTTCTGTCTTTGCTGAGAAACCACTTGGGTCATTAGGGTGACAATTCTGGAAGAGCACACAATTGCAGAGTAGCCAACCTCTGGCTTTGCAGCTATTTCCAATCAAACGAGATATGATGTGTACACATTTGAGTGTTGCTTTATACTTACCTATGAACCACTGGGGTTAGTCCAGATCACTGAGCCCACCAGTGTTGTTTTCACCTAGTGTGAGTCCTTTATGCTGGGAGCAGTGAGAGCCCTAAGTGGGAAAGCTGTCGTCCTAATGGAAGTCAGTTAAGATAGAACAGAAAAATGCAATTACGTGATGCAGACAACAGTTTCATAACAAAGATAATTAAAAGCTGGTAAATTTTTCTCACTGATAAAACTTGTTACTCAGAATTAGTTTGCAATTCCTTTTTTTGTCAAATTATTAATTACGTATATCTTGATCTGTATCTTGATCTATAGATACAGACACATTTTGAGGCTGAAATAATGGCTTGTCTTTTAAACAGTACCCACTGATGTAATATAGCTACAGCTTAATACTCAATTCTGTATGTTAAAGATGAAAACATAGGGAAGACCTTTTAGATCTGTACCTCTTTACAGGAGTCCTATATTTCAATATGAACTGAGCTTGTGCATCAATGGCTAAATGCGCTTCAGTTAATGACATTTCTGTTGCTGCATGAACTACTACAGATGCTCAGAATGATTAGTAAAAGATTAAAAGATGACAACTATAGGAAAGTAATACTCTAATGGTCACACAATATCAGATACCAAAGTGGTCTTTAATTCTGAAATAAAAGAGTAGTAAGAATATGTGACAATAATACAGAGACTTTCAAAGGGGAATCAGTGTAGATACATAATCGTAAAAGCACTTCCTCACTCGGATTAAGCAACAAAATTAATTTATTGAAGTATCTAAATCAACAAAAACTTTTTTTCTCTAGGTGACATCTTATTTCAGTATTAACTATTAAACTCAAAAGATGGGTAACTGAATGAAATTATATGACCACGCTGTAAAGGGCAGCTTAGGTGATGATCTAACAGTTCCGTCTGCCAATTACATCAATTTCTGAATCAGTACAATTGGATGGACAAAGCGAAAGGGAGAATTTGTTCTAACATCTTTGTGTTTGCAGCTCTGATCCTCTGACATGTTCTGTTTCCTCTGTGGTTACACATGTTGTATCTGTTTCCTCTGGGGAAGGAAAAAGGCATGCACTAACTTGTAGTCTGTTGCTTTGCGCTGTGGGATATAGTGGTAGAGGATATGGTGAGTGTTTCATGAGTATGTGTTGACATCACGATGCTATAAGGATGCATTGTTTTGTCATTATTCCTGAATGGCCATCAAAATTCAGCATATGAGCAGCACTAGGTCAACAACTCTAGATAGCTCACTTGTAGAAATCTGTTTTTCTGATCTAATATGACCACCTGTAAAGGTGAGAAAGGCCTTTCTTTTCCGAAAGTACTGACAAATGTGTTTGTTGTGGATTCGGGACTTGTCAGAAGTTAAACAGGCAACAGTGGCTGATTCCACTTATGATCAGCTGTCCAACAGCTATAAGCTAATGATCTTTGCTCACTGCTGGCTTAGGTCACTATCATAAGGCCATCTTAGAATGGAAACAAGAAGACTCCAGGACAATCAATTGGATACTCCTCTAACAGGATGCCCTGCTGACTCACTTTTCCATTTCCTTCATAACATATTTTGTTACCTGCATCTCATCGGTAATTGAATTTCATTGAAAGGAAGCCTGCATAATATTATTTAAAGTGCTTTTCATCCTTATGGTTATTAAGTGCTATAATAAAGTCTTACAATTTCCCTATTTTTTTTGATATTTTTCTCCATCATTAGTTAAATGTAGATGCTGTCCTGTATTACTAGAAATAAAAGAACACAGCTAAAGATTTCTCGTTCACCAAAACAATTAAGCACGTGCTTATGATCTTAATAGATCAGACTAAAAATACCTGCTAGCCAAAGGCATGATGATAAAATAGTGGCTGCAAGCCAGGCAAATTCAAATAAAGAATTTGATCTCTCTGTTTAACATTGCGCATTGTTTACCATCAGAACTGAGTGCCAAAAGAAGTGATGAAATGATGAATCTTATGTTGAATTGATTTTATTTTTCTGGATGAAGTTTGCCCTGCTCTATTGCAGATTATCATCATTAGACTATCCATGTGCATCTCAGGTCTTAATGTAGCCTGAATAATGAAAGATAAAAAGTAAAATCTTAACAAGCTAGTAACAATTAAAATAACTAAAACTATGGAATCTATGGTCATACTGGTAAAAAAATAAATAAATCAGGCATAAAGAAGATAAAAGAAATTGATGTAAATGAGGAATATTAAAACAAGTAATATTAAATAACTTTTTTTTTTTTTTTTTAAAGTTACAAATATTTGTGAAAAATTAAATGAGAGATTGTAAATTTCTCCTACTCTAAAGGAGGATTTTTGATATTAAAATGCTACACAAGTCTTCACATCAAAAGCAGACTATTTCAAATAGGTTTACTGAACATAGTAATAGGATTCTACTGTTATGGTTTTATCATAGACAAACTGGTGAGATTATTAGAGCTGTTATGCAAACATAGTTATTCTTGCATATTTAAATCATGTACTGACTTCACACCTTGGTTTAATACAGTTTAATTGCATGGATTCATGGGTAAACAAGCCTTTTGATGTATTCGTTCTTTGCCATTATTACAAATAAAACCCCAAGGGTTTCAGAATAAATTTCTTGTACAGTTTCAGCTTTGCACACTGACCTCACATTTTTGTTGATTGCCTATATGCATATTCCTAAGTTTTATGCATATTTCCAGGTGGACAAGACAGTTTGCTTGTCATTTGTCATTATCAAAATGCATGCATTGTACTAGTGGGAGCAGTGCAACTAGTTTTCACAATCAGAATCCTGAAATCAGTGAGATAAGTATCAAACTTAAGAAAAAATATCTTCAGAATAGTTCAGTAATGGCATATAATTACACAATCTTTTACTTAAAATAAGATTCTTCTAGGCTGAGACATATAACAGCTTGCTTTTCGTGTGCCTATTCTGTTTCAAGGGACAGATCTGTATACTCTTGGTTGAACAGATCCAGTGTTTCCATTTTACAATAACTTTAACATTCCAGGTTAAAAAAAAAAAAAAAAAAAAAAAAAAAAATAGAGAGGTGTGGCTTTGTTTTTTAGTGAATGTCGTCTTTTGACAGTTTCAAATTGAAAGGAAATTCCCATTCCAGTATCTGCCTCAAACTCCCCCTCTCTCCTGCTTGGTGTTCTGCTCATTTGTCCCAACTGCTCCTAAACCGTCTCATTCTTTTCAGATTTCCTCATCCTGCATTGTTCAGCCTGATCCCTGGGTACCTTAAATCTCTGTCTGACACATGCACAGCTTGCATGTCCTCCGCAGTCTAAATGTAGAGTATATCCTGTCTTCCTGAAAACCTTATTTGCAGTGCTGACAGCATTGATAGCTTAACAGCAGTATGCTCAGAAAGACCTGAAATCTCTCGGCTCTGCAGCCTAGGATCCCGTGTCACTGCAGGAGCTGGCCCTGGAGAAAATGGGGTCAGGGATGAGACAGGCTAACAGCTAGTGCCTTGAAATTTCACTACAGCTGCTCATGTTGGCCTAATTCTAAGACTAAACAAAGAGTAAACAGTCTCCATGGCCATCAAACCACAGACACTTTCATCAGTCTTAAAGTTTAACCTTTGTTCATTTTCCCCCAGGTTTGTTTTATTTGTTTTTAAACCAGCAGTGGGTTTGGAACTGTACACACTGCGGGAACACGCACCAGACAGTGTGTTGTGTGTGCACTGGTACGGTGGCTTCAGAAACTAGCAACGGGTACTCTGAATTTTGCTTTAAGAAAGCTACCATTTGCCACCTAATTTTGTCTGATTCCTTTCCTTCTTATTTTCCAGCTGTTCTTGCCCTTTGGGATTTCCCTCAGTCTGTTTCCTTTAGAAGCAGCCCCCTTGTAATAAGATTTCCTGCCAGGCAGAGGAAGAAAAAGGAATAATGGGAGCTTGGGCCCCACAGACAGAAGATATTGCACCAGATACATATTTTTAATCATATCACTGGCCACAAAACTGGGAGCAGATTAGAACTGGTATGAGATACTGAAGGATATGGGCAGTGCTGTTTAGAGAGAGGTGTTTTTGTGAAGCAATAGCTCGGTGCAGCTGGTTAGCCTCTCTGGGTGTTTGGAGAATGAAATGAAAAAGAAAAAATGCACCCCCATGGTTCGTTGATTTCACTAGCCTCAAGAAACACACCCCAGGTTTTACTCAACTCAGATTTTTTTTCTGATCATATTTGATACAGAAAACATGTAGCATCCTTTTGACAGCTATAAGGATTTTATTGATAAAATTAAAATACACACTAAGACTTAAAACAAACAGAGATTTTGATTTTGCTATGCACAGTTTTGTTCAAGCCCGTGTCACTGCTGTAATCCTCCTGGGATGGCGTGCTAAGGAAGGTGCCCAGCAATAATCTGCCCTATTGCAGCCTTCAGATTCTCTCACAGAACTTGGGTAGCGTGAAATCTCACTGGGAGGTGTATCAAAGAACCCATCTGATGAGTGAGATGGGATGGCAAAGTAGATACATGCAATCTCTGGCTTATTGCCTGAGTTAGCTATAACTAATTTGGAGTCCTCACAAATTATAAAGTATTAATTAAAGAATAGGATTGAAAAAACATGTAAACAAACAAAAAACAAGCGTGAAGGTAAAACGAAATCCAGCGAGATCTTGGAGCTACGTCTTTTATGGATAACAGTTGCCTGTTTGGATAAAGAGGATCACTGACTACAACTAAATGGACGATGTGGGAAATAGAGGTGTGGCTATAGAGCTTAAAAACTCATTTCTCCCATCTGAAAATAATTTTAACTGCAAAAAGCTACTCAGAAAGAGTACAATTTCTATGAATGGAGCATGTGGTTAAAATGACAGAAGACCAAGAAGTCAGGGACTTCTCTGAAGAGCATTTCCATGGTGTTTTACTTCTCAAATAATGAGGAAGAGGAGGAAGTGATAATATGGGAGGAACTCCTACTGTGAACTACTCACAGTTTAAAAAACCTGATTCCTGTTGCAGGCAGTTGGAGTGAACTCTCAGAACAGCCCATGATCTCGTCTTCTGCAGAGTTACACGGTATTACTGCAGTAGCTTTATGTGGAATTGTACACAGAAATATCTGTGATTTCCCCCAGCACCTTTCATTTTGGAGACATTTTTGTGTGCTCGGAGGATGTTAATTTCTGTTCCTTTCCCCTGTTCTTTGTTCTCAGTGGTCCTTACAGGGATCTCATACATTTTAAGATTGTCTGAGAACGCTGGAGACTGTTGGGAGCCTTTCTGGCCTGGATACCTGCCAGAAAATACATTGCTGAATACTGAAATCGCAGCATCTGAGATGAATGCTGCAACCCCCTCATACCTTTGTTTTGGCTGAAACTCTCAAGTGCCCTGGAGGTATCTGCTGTGTTTAAGTGGCTGGGAAAGTAGAAAATAATAGCAGCTCATAGGTCAATTATAACATAGCATGAGAAATTCAGCCACATGTTATAAGAATTAAAATAGACCAATTGGATTTGGCTGCCTGAATTCTGAACGTTCACTCTAGTATAAATGAGGGACAGCTGGACATGGGCAAATTGTACACTTCCAATTAGACTTAAAGGCAAGAGTTACTCAATGGGCAGTTTCTTCTGTGGGAAATTTGCGCTGGTGTCACTGGTGTAGAATGGCTGTTTCACTATTACTCAGTACTTGTCTTTTTCAACAAACAAATGCCTATCTCTATTAATTTAGTGACAAAAACTTGCTTCAAGAGACAGCTGACTTTTAGGTCAGCTTTTTATGTTGTATTTTGAGGACACAAGTACAGAAATACAGAAATGGTCTGGGTTATTTAAGGATCTGATTATCTGTCTTGCATAGCTATACTTTTGCCTTTTAAATTCCAGGAGAAACATTGGCCAGCCTAAAGAGTGCTGCCTGTTCCTTCCATTGCAGAAATCAAAAGCACATTTCAAGTGACAGGAGCAGGCTGTGCTTTGATTAGCTTTGTGCAGCTCTATGTTACATATGGGATTATCTTTGGATAACAGATCTGTTGCACAGACTGCCCATAATTTTATTACATGACATAATTCCAGGCGCTGTAGGCACTGGAGAGTTAGGTTAGCAGCTGCTTTTCCACATACAGCCTTATAATGAGGGAAATAAAGAACAAAATAGCTTATACTGAAGAAGCTATTTCTTTAAACTCACACCTTCTTTAATTTAGAAAGTGGTTAATAGCTGACTAAAGAAGAGAGAGGCCTCACCTGAAATAGGAAGCAAAGCAAATGCTTGGTGACTATTACATGTTGACGAGAATTCCCACCTAGCAAGTAGGAATTGTAATTCTGTGTCTGTCATTTTGAACATGCGCACTGCAGCACCCGAGAATTTGCTGCACAAGCAGCCATTTATTAATCACATGTAAAGATCTCAGCATGCTGCTAGGCAAACGATTCTGATATTTGTTCAACTGAATCTCTCTGGCATCTCTTCTCACTTCTGAAGTACTGGGAAAGAGGCATGACCTAACTTGAAATACTAACATTTTCAGCTGCTGGAATGATAACCATGCACACACTAACATTTGCTTAAATGTTGTGATTTATGAGTTTCATCAGAGTAACTGACAGGCACGAAAACACTGACTCTATTTTTTAGCTCTTTCTGAATACTGCTGGAAGGATTCTGAGTTGCTATTGAAGTTTTCTGTTTTGGTTCTGAATTTTTTGCTTAGGAATAAAAAGACAGGCATGTGAGAACTATTAAATTTCCATCTCTGATTGGCAAATCTGCACATTAGCTTACATAAAATGTTTGCTAGTTAAAATTCTTGCACTTGAAAATGTCATTGCTTTTGCATTTATTTCTGGACCATTGAGAATGAAGAGCTCTTGAATACATTTTCCAAGCTATGAAGCATACCCTTATAAGCATCAGGCTTACAAGTCTCATAGAACTTAAGGCACTTCATTAGAAAGATCAAAAGCAGTACCTAAGATATCACTTTCCTCCTCTGCTTCTGGCTGTGATTCATGCTGCTAATCACTTGGAATTACACTACATTGTCCACTCCTGCCAGTTTGCTGGAATTTACTGGCTCTTAGGAGATACATCAGACTGGTAAAGGCCCCTTTCCTAACTCACCATAGTTCTCATACTGATGCATTAACATGCATTGGAGTTGATTATGATTGCACTCACCCATTAATTTGCAAACTGCAGCAACTAAGGAAGAAAGCACATGTGCCCTTTTGCCTCTCCAGCTGTGAAGGCAAAACCTCTGACACAGGCCAACCTGTAGCTCAGTCCCACAGAGATTCTCCTTTAGAGAATTAGAAGAAGAAAAAATAGTATCATATGTTGGAAAAGTTAACTTTTTAAGGGGAACCACTTTAAATAATGAAAATACAATACTACAGTATTTGATGTCTTGTTAATATGATGTGGGATGACATTTGCAAAAGCTGTGAAAAGCTTCCTTATCCCTTTACAACCTATCTACCATGAAATTGGGGTTTCACAGTTGGTTAGACGAAGCAAAATTCCTCTTTTCATTTCAGCCTAAATCTGAGCAAGAAGTTGAATAACAGAATTATCCCAGACTGTTTCCATAGAGAGTTCACTACCCTTAAAAAGACAGGAACTTCCTTCCTCCCATTCCATCTCTAAATACCAGCCATTACTTCATAAAAACACTTATGTATCTAAAAATATGACTGTACAACAACTATTTATGTCAGAAGTTACCTATATTAGCCATTTATTCTCGAGTAGATGACAGTACAGAATTATTAATACTCTTCAGTTATAACATAGGACTTGCCCTTAACCCTGAAGACAACAAATAGCTTCTTAAATGGCTGTTTGAAAAGAGGGGACAAAATCAAGTCCTAAAGTCTTAATCCCAATTTGCATATTCTTGGCCTTTCCTAGTGTTGAGGCATAGCCACAGAACGAGGAAGTGGTGAAAATCTACAACACTTTCCGCATAGATGTCAAGAAGATCAGCACCTGCTGGAGAGTGTCTCATGGCCTGTAACAAACAGAAATACTGCTTGTGATTTTGTCTCTTTCTGGGATTTTATGACAAATCTATCTACAATAGGTGTGCTCTGGTTCAGGCTGTGAAAGATGAGACGCATGGTTACGAGCTGGTACGTTACTAGCCGTGCAGAGGTTTGAATAACTGATTTGCATGAACTGTACTGATATTACATCAAAAAATATTGCAGAGATTACAAAAATAATGTTTCTAAACATTTCAGCCCACCATGAGCGTGGGAAAATGGAAAATTTGCAGCTTTCCAATTAATAGCCTAATGATGTTTTTATGAAAGCAAATGAAACAGGTCCAAGTACATGAAGTTAGTGGTTCCAGACTCATTATTCAGGCTTTGTTCTGCAACCGTTCTGTAACCCTTCTATAACCACTCTTACTTCCTCTCCCCCGCATTTCTTTCTCTCTCTCTCTTTTTTTTTTTTTTTTTTTTTTTTTTTCCCTCCCCCCTTTCACCTCCACTCCTCTTTCTCACTTTTGAACCCTTTGGTTTTTTAGCACTTGTGGGTTGCTTAGCCCAGCCCTTGAGTATGCTGGAACACTTGTGGGTCTCCAGAAGTTCCACGTAGTGTAAACCCAAGTAGAGATTCTTTGACACCATGTAGTAGGAGAATAATTTATGACGTACATCAAAAATATCCATGCATTTTTAGGACACTAGCAAGCAGCGATGAAGCATTCCCTTTTCTGATACTATTGCCTATAACCCATAAACAAACAAAGTATGCCAAACTTCAGGGAAATAAAGAGAATTACCTCTATCTATTGGCATGCTGCTATAAAGAATACGTAGGCACCAATGCTCTTCTGTGAGAGATCACATGAGAAAGATTATCTAGCTGTTCTCACATTTGTGACTTGATGGTTCATGTTCCTAAGCGTGATGCAGTAAACCAGTCATGCAGATGGTTTTCTCCATTTCTCAATGATAAAAATAATGGAAAATCAGAAGATGATGACAACAACGTGATGTTACTTATCTGGTGGAAATTGCCACAGCCCCTACCAGCTATGGCACTGGACATGACACTTGTGGGGAGTAACCAACACAAAGAAACTCTAAACTAAGGAATTACCTGGGGATGTATTTGTACTGGGTGCTAAGTTATCAATTTCTTTTGTACATAGTCAATGTAGCTGCCAACTAATTCTGATATTTGAGCTGTTTTTATTTATTTATTTATTTATTTTTATCTACTTTGTAACTTTATAAAAGCCTAGGTTGATTGAGTTCGGTATGAGTTGATTGGTTTGGTATAGGTCTGTTTTCTAAAAGAGAAAAAAAAAAAAAAACAACATCATCTTAATTAGCTCCTAAAATATACAATATTTGTGATTCTCACAACAGGAGGACTGTACCATATGGGCTGTCTAACTACAGAGGCAATTTTAGAGGCAAAAGATCTACAGGCCAGAATCAAAGTACTTTCCAGTCTTTTCGGTGTTCTTGTTTGGATGCTCATGACCAGCAGTGTACGCAGTTTTGCAGGAGAATGCAAGACAGAAGAAGGTGAGCATCTTTTCTTAATAATGCAGGCTGAGTACATGATTTGACTATTTCACGGAAGTAAACTATTCATAGAAGTAAATTGTTCTTTGCATGTATCAAATGAAACTGACCAAGAGATGTATTGATTTCAAATCCAATTCTCTTATCTAGTTGTGTAGGTTAATCCTGGCCAGAAGCCAAGCTAGGGAATGAATAGTAAGAGCAAAAGTGAGAAAACTCATGCATCATGATACAGACAGCTCAACAGGCGAAGGAAAGAGGGAGAAACAAACAAACAAAGAAACAACCACACACACCAAAACCCACTAACCAATGCAATGCGTATCACTCACCATCTCCTGAATACAGACTGATGCCCAGCCAGTCAATAAGAAAAGCCAACTGCCCACCACTTCCATCTCTACCCAGAGTTTTGTTATCAAGGATAATGTTAGATGTTATGAAATATTCTTTTGGCCAGTTCAGGTAACCTGTCTGAGTTTTGTCCCATTGATGCTATGCGAGCACTGGTCAGCAATACCAAAACAGCGGTGCACTATCAACACTGTTTTTTTAAAATCACAAATCCAACTCACAGCACCATATGGGCTGCTATGAAGAATTAACTCAGTGCATGAGCACTTTGGATTTTTGTTGGTGTGCATTTCTTTTTATGATGTGGTATTTTTGAAATAGCAACAGTTAGGATAACAAGCAGAACAATTCAGGCCATGCTTAATAGCGCATTATTTTAGGATGGAAATATGCAAAGCTTTTTCTATTCTAAACAAAGGTATGGTGTTGTCACTTTGTGAATAGCTCAGTCAGGATAATTGATGAGAACACAGTGAGAAATTGAGCAAATCTCTCTTCCCCAGAAATCACGGATCAATGGAAATAACAGAGGAGAAAGACCAAAGCAGGGAAGAGGAGAATGCTTTCATTCAGTAGCACAGAGAGCTTGGAGGATCCTGAACAGTCAGGTATGGCTCAGGTGTGTATCTTGTTGAGTAGAAATACTATTTTTCCATAAATTTGCTTTGTGTTTTCATAAGACTAAATTATTCCAAAAGAATAGCTTCCCTTCCTGCTAAATAAGGGCAGAATTTGGCTTGTGAAGTTTTGTTTTTATTTTTTTTTTTTTTAAATAACCTTTATTATACATAGAGTTACTACAGCTTTTCTCATGCTGAACCAGCTCTTTCAGAAATTGGATTCTCTGGCTGTAAGGCAACATATTTTGGAAACAGCCCTACCTTTTTTTTTTTTTTTTTTCCCCAGTCAAGAGCTGTTCCTGTCTATCATCTTTCTACTCAATTACTACTGCAACAACGGCTACATGTGACAGTGCACTACTGCAGTAAAACTTAAGTTGTCAAGGTACAGAAACAAAACAAACTTTGTGGAAAAATATTTGAAGGGGAAAATAAATCTACTATAAGTGTCAGACATAAAGAGGTTACTGTGACCTTGTAGCCAGTTTTAAAAAAGTTCTGGTTCCAAATCAACCTTTAATACTATTGCAACGTAAGAAATGCAAAATAATATCAGTATAAGCAAATACTTGTAGTTCTGGGTGAAACGAAGCAGCCATTAGGACTACAAGACTTCAAAATAATTCAAAATCACCTCATTACCTCAAAATTTTAGCTATGGAGGGAAGATCCAACCTTTTTTTTTTTTTTTTTTTTTTTTTTTTTTTTTCTGTGATTATGTAATCAGAGCTAGTTTGGCATCTGGGTACCATTTACTCTGTGTGTATACTATATCAAGTAGGTGTGTGTGTATATAATCAAGGAGATGAAACATAGTTCTACCAGGTCAGAGAGAGCTAGCTCTGACTAATCAAGCAGTTTTTGTTGTTGTTGTTGTTTGTTTAGCTTTAACGTTCATTTGCTGAAGCTCAGAAGCAAGAACTTAAACTACAGCTCTCCCCTGAGATGGACAACATCGATGCTTCAGTCTGATGCCAGTGGAGAATTCTACAGCATGCAACACTTCCATTCCCTCAATGCCATTCTGAGGGCACGTGAACCTGTACGAAGAAGCCTTCTCCCATGCTCCCCTCGTGAGAGTCTCAGTAAAGGATAATTACCACATAACCTGGCAGGGAATATATACATCAATACTGAACACAAATTCAAAGACTGATTCAAACTTCAGCAACACAATTTCAGGAAACATTTTTCTACCTGATTTTTAAAATTAAAATAGAAACATACTGTTTCACTTATGCTTGCTATGTGTCTGAGGAACCCATCCAGTTTTACGTGGGCAACTGTAACTGGACAACGTGATGAGTTAGAGAGAGATTGCCTATACATGAGTTCTCAATAAGAATAAACAGATACAAAATGTTTCTCTTGTTAATGTATGCAAGCCTGAATCATCATATTGTAACCTTGTGGCAGATGTTTAAATAACAATATCTATGCAGAATAAATATGAACGGCTAATATAAACATTACTATAAACTATAGCAAGTTAAGTGTATACATTGAGTATTCAATAGGTTACTGAATTTATGCACAAATTATTCCTGCACAAAGTTCCGTTCAAAAACACTTACAGTGCTTATTTAGAGATGCACTGTAGCTGATGAGCAGAACTCCTATAATTCATCCCAAATAATTTCCTAGAGATGAAAGGGTAGGACTATGGAACTTCAAAAGAAACTTCACACAAAGTACTAGATCATATGCTGTTCAAAGCCCCTAACATATGTTATCATCCATAATACATGCATTCATCCTTTCTAGTCCTTCAAATCACATTTTTATCTCTTCAATGAAACATCACTGAACAACTTGGAAACTTGACAATGAGATTATATCCACCTGTGGGTATTTTTTTAATGGAAAATATATCTTCAGAAATTATGGACTTTTTTGATAGAAAGGTGCAAGAGTAAGCTTGAAAAAGAGTAACTTTTGCACATCCTGTTCAATAATATAATTTAAAAAGAGAGAGAGGAAATCCCTTACTTGTAACATTATAGATCTTTTTTTGATTTGACTGAACTTCAGGCAGACTTTCCCCAGGGTGCATAGGTTAAACTGTAACCAGATGACGTTAAATTATATTTTATTGGCAGATGGAGACTAAAAGAAAAACTGCAAAATGAAAAGAACAGTAAAAATGGTTATATAGACTTAAAACAATGGTGATAGACTTTGTTTGAAACAAGAAAGGGAGGTCTTTTTACCAAAATATATATGATATATTATATATATATGGATATATTTCATAAATAAATTATTATAGTTATGAAAGTAAATATATCTTTCAGTTATTGCATTTGTATCAGTGTCTTATTTGCTGTACAAATGATTTTGTACATTTATAGAAAATAGATTATTTATTGTATGGAAACTCCCCACATACAATTTTCCCGTATTTTTTTAAAGGAACCTTATAGCTCTCCTCTCCCCTCTGCCCCAAATAACCAGGCTTTGTTATGAAGAATGCTTAATGCTCCTTTATAACCACTAACAGGATCTTTTTTTTCTTTCCCTGAATGCATCCACCTAGGTCATACAAAAACTTGCCTTCTTCAAAACAGTTTGGTAGCTCTAAAAGTCTGAGAACTGAATACGTACCCCTAGCAGTACATGTAAAAATCTATCCGTCCTGAACACAGCAAAAGAAAGAACATGAGAAATAACTGTTGTATCAAACCAGGAAGGGACAAAATTAATTACTGCAGATATATCCAAATTAATCTATAAAATGCAGCATATAGCCAAACAATGTATGTGCTGGGTTCTGGACTGTAACTACAGTTATTCTGTCTGAGAATAGTTTACCACCACGAGATTATTACCTACTGTTCATAGTTTATGGAAATTTTCACCACTAGCATCTTCAATGTCTCAGGGAGTCAGTCTATCTATTTTTAATGGTATGAAGGTTGGACTAATTTGAATTTAAATTCTTTAAAAATTTCACACAAAAATACTATACAACTGATGAATGTTTTAAGTAAGCAAATTTTTAAAATGTGATAAAATGATTATTTGCAGAAGCTACGAATCTTTTCACATGTAACATTAACATAGCTAGGTGTACTACAGAACTATTCTTCTGGGATATTGTTTTGAGGACACTACTGTATAGTTTTGTAACAACAAATTAGTTCCAGTTCTTACTCTATTCCATGTACAACTGTTTCTATGCAACTTTTCTAATTTTGTCAGCATGGCGTAGCTCTCATTCTAGTTTCCAATAAATGCGCAATTTTCAGTTGTTAATAGGAATAATAGCAATAAATGATCAGATGTCTAGAAAACACTGTAGAAAGGAGGCTTTGAAGAATTTCTTTTGTAAGAAAAACTAAAAAAGAAAAAAGAAGAAGAGGGGGGATGTGAACACAGCATCTAACACACAGGTCTGTGTCAGAGAGGAAAGCAGCATATTGTTCCTACGTTCCTCTAGAAACAGCATGTGTGGGGCTTACGTTACAGCAAAGCCCATCCAAGTTAAACACGGCAGTAAGAACAGTTAAGTGCCACAGAGACAACGGTCTCCATCACCACCTCCACTTCTTATTCCTTGGCTGTGCCCTGTGAAAGGCATAGACTTTGGTGTCAGAGTCAGAGAGGGGTCAAAGCTGCGAGTGTGGAAGGAAGTGCCTTCCTGCAGAGTGAGGTGACTACTCCCTGAGCAGAGTTCATGTTTCCTGTTCATCAGAGTAAATGGCTCCTTGCTTGCTGCTCTGGCTTTTGGAGATACTGTTCTTTTGCTTCTAATCTTCCCAAAGATTACACAATGATTGTAAAATCTGGAAGAGAAGTTCTTCAATAGATCCGTCTCATGTTAAGTTAATACAGGGATGACTTTAAGGGAAAATTAATTTTTTAGTTGACTTCACCAGGAAAGTTACTTAATTTTTATTCATAAGAACAGACAAATTAAAATAGGCCATTGATTTATTCATTTCCCTTACTTAGGGTTGTTTGTAACCCACTGAATTTTATCAGATATGTGGGTGGGAGAAGGTGGTACATGTTTTAGAGTTATTTTGTCATGCAGGCAGAAGTAATTTTCTCTTGGCTAAACTGTGACAACTTAAATCATTCCTCATCTGCTTTATGAATGTGCTAAATGGAATTTACTACATCCTCCAACTATTCATTAAGTGCAGCAGAATGGATTTTTTTTTTTTTTGTTTGTTTTTTTTTCCAATAATAAAAACCAAGACTGCTGGCATGATGTACCAGCAAAGACTGAATGAAATGCTTTTGACAGTTTTAAAACCTCAAAGAAGTTTGACATATAAGTCTTTCTCACAAAACACAGCTGAGTAAAAAAGAGTTTGAAAGAATTTCTTTCGCTGCAAGAAAATAATGGAAATGTGTTACTACAGTGCATGTAATTTCTTCATAATGACCAAAAGAAACAGTGGCCACAGTTCTGGGATGTGCCACCCAAACCCACCATATCTACCCAGACAGATACTTTCTAGATACCCAGCACCTGAGCCTGACAGATGTTCCTATTGGCAGCATCTAGCATCTTTCACATATATGCAACAGAACAGCTAGGAAAACAAACAAACAAACAAAAACACCAAAAACACTAATGTGAAAGAGGGAAATGTGCAGAGGGAAATCAAGAAAATCTGGTTCAGGGTGATCTGAGATGACAAAACTATTTATCTTATAGGAGTAAAATGCAGGCTAATAAGAGTAAGACTGAAAAATGCAACTAGAAGTTATTGTAGAGTCATAGAATCATTCAGGTTGGAAAGGACCTCTAAGACCATCTAGTCCAACTGTTAACCTAGTACTAACGTCCACAGCTAAACTACGTTACTAACTTCTACATCTACATGTTTCTTGAAGACCTGTTCCAATGCAGCACAACCCCTTCAGTAAAGAAATTTCTCCTAATATCCAACATAAAGCTGCCCGGCACAAAGGAACAAAAAGCCATATGAACATTAAATCTTTAAATCCACAACTTGATATCTATTGGAACAGAAGTCAATCAAAATTGTGAACAGATGAGATTGAAAACAATCTCTGGTTTCACTACTAGAGTTTTGCAGAGGAAGATGTAACATGGAGAGGTTTATAGTTCAAAGAAACGTCAGGATGGAGAGACTTAAAATATGTTAAGCATGTTAAAAGAAGCATATTGAGCTTTCTGTTTACCTTGCACGGTATATTTCCAAAGTTCATTCAAAAGCAAATTTTCAGATGTATCTCTACTTCCAAGATTTTCAGAAGTGCTTTCTTTGGAAGACAGATGTGCCTTGATTTGCACTCCAAAATTATCTCTATAGCTGAGTAACCCATGCTGATATTTAGTAGTGTAACTGTGCTTCAAAAAAACTTCTGGAATGAGGTTCAAGTTCTGCCATGAGAAATACTTCACTGAATTCTTGGGCTCTTACTGAGCTTTAGCCTAAGCTGCAGTATCCACATTACATAAAGTAGTATCCATATGGAACACATTCCCCCTCACCCCCCATACTTCTAACCTGGTTCTCTCTTTATTTCAATATGCTCCTAATCAATCTTACAACAGTGACCTAGTTACCAAGTCACAACTTATATGAACAATGCTTAGAATTCTTAGTCCTTCCGCATTTTTTTTTTTGTTTTGTTTCTTTTTAAAAGGTATCTGCATTTTTTTAACCATGTGCTATCATTCAATCATCAGCGAATAGATACCTTGACCCAAACTCCCTGCGGACATCTCTGTCAACATAAATGGAATTGTATTGACTTGCAAGAGCTGAAATTCTGTCCCCTTAACAATAAGTTGATCACAAGTCTTTGACGTTCAAACACCATTTTTCCTATGAATATTTGAAAATTCTATGTGGACAAGGCCATTTAGACAGTAAAGGGCCATTATGTTTAAAAAATTAAATGAGATGAGATGAGGAAATATCTAAGAAAAAGATGTTTCCTTTTTACTTGTAGTAATGGATATTCCAGTGGACAACAAATCATGTTTATTAACTATTGATTTCTGTTAAAATTGTTTCTCAGAGTGTGATCCAGCTGTCTATTAAATTAGTGAGAGTTTGTGTGATTCATGAGCAGCAATTCTACCATACTTGTCCAGGAATTATTTGTTCTATTGCTGCTAGATTGTTTTCATTTTAATTTCCATAGTTCATTTTGAATTTGCTGGCTACTACTTTGTAAGGAGAATTTTTTCCCCCGAAGTATTGACTAATCAATTTGGAAATGCTTCATTGTTCACTATGTTTCTCTTTGCGGATTCAGGTCTGGCAATTTATATTGCCAGAGGAGAGCGATCCTTGGCTGCAGAAATACTTTCAATGCATATAATAAAAAGGTTAAAGCCTTTTTTTTTTTTTTTTTTTTTTTTGTCTTTTAAATAAATGTGCAAACAATTTCAGCAATAAATGTATATATATTGAGGGGCTAGATAGGTTTTACCATGGAGGCAAACTAAACAAAGTTTTACTTTGCATGATAGAAAGTTACAGAAAAACAGGAACACAACAAGTATGTTGTAGACTGGAATTCTCTACAGAGGACATACTTTTCACAGGTATGTTATGCTTAAAAGTGCACACAGATGACAAGTGGCACTTAAAAAGGTATGGCAAAGTAAATGATGAATCATCTTTGGAGTCAGCTTGGTGCTTAAATTCCCGAGGTGCAGATTTTTAACAATTACTAAGCAGAAAGCAAGATGACATGTGAAGACAAATATATTCCATTATAGTCTGTAAATCTCATCCTCTAAACCTAGCCATTAGTAATCTGTACTACTGCATTCCAGAGATCTGTACTTTCTACACTGAAGAAAGCAACTGAGAAAGTACAACAGTTAAGTGCGTGCACAGTTTGTATCTTAATGTGTTCACAGACTCAGATACTGGAAGAGTCAGTTACAAGATTTCATTCAGAAACGTAAAAATCGCTGATGAAGTCACAAGTAGTTAAGTGTGAATTTTAGGATGAGCCATCTCAAAACCATGGATGCTTTTGGTAAAACAGCCTTGGAAAAAATAGCAAAAGAGGAGGACAATGCACTTGCCTACTGCTGGCCTGATCTGGTTATTGAACTTAACAACAGCTACTTGCCATCTATCAGCCCAGCTGATGTGTTACTGAGGCTTTCTCTAGATGGACTTGAAATTCATGCTGTGGTAATTTGGCACATTGGAACAAGCCAACGGAAGCAAACATGAGTTCACGGAGCAGCAACAGCCACATGTATTAACTTGCAACAAAAGTCAAGTTTACATGAACATACAAGCTGAGCCTGAGGCAACTGCATAGTTGCCCACTGTGCCAGCTCTCCTTTAGATAGGTAGCTCTCAAAAGAGGGATAGGTTTAACATCTGGGAGAAGTACCCTCTTCATCTTCCTAGTATGAATTGGCAGGTATCACCTCCAGGTATCAAAGACTTTCTAGAGAATCCTTGTGGTTATAGCTATTCTGGCAAAGCTCCCTGAGGAAGACAAAGGAGAAATTCCTTACAACAGGAATTTCTCCTGCAAGTGTAGCTACACAATCTCTTCAAAGAACACTAGCAGAACAAGTAAAAAAAATGTGTGGTGTCCCCCCCCCGTCCCCCCAGCTCCTCCCTTTTTAATTCTAGTTGTGTCTGGAACAGAGGTCTTGCCAATGCAGTCATGTCAGCATGGGAACATGCTAGCTATTGAAGACCTGGACTAAACAGGATCAGCACTTGAAAGACTTACTAAATACAAAATATGTGACAGGAAAATAGCGGCAATAGAGGTCCCTTTCAAAGAGAAAATTTTTATTTGTTCTAAACTGTATTAAGTAATGTTCCTCCCTCACTTCTCTTCAGTTCTTCACAATGTTCTCTTGGCAAATCCCCTTAGAATACAAGATCAGGATCTGTTTCAACACCTTTTATCCTGCCAAAAATAAAACAGTTTGTGCACAAAGGATGGCCAGCATTTATGTTATTCTGCACTGGATTTTGTAGGTAAGGAATCAGCATTTCTAATTTCAATTAACTAACAAATGTAGACAAAATTTGCTACATTAAACTGCTTGAGGTTCCCTCCGGTCAAAATTATCCTATAAAACTGAGTTCAGAATGTTTTGGGCTACTAATAAAGAGAAGGCTAGTAATGACTGAGCCCTGAATATATTGCTCATAGGCAACTGGGTAGCCAGTCTCTCCTGAGTAATAAGAATCTCTGAAGAGAACAATAATCCAGTCCTCAGCCAACATTCTGCAAGTGGATCAAAGGAAACACATAACCAGTGTAAAGCAGGTGTCAAAACCAAAGCCCAGATACTCTTAGAAGATTCCTGGAACTGTGTACGTATTCATTCAATTCCGATACTGTTAATATGCAGTTTGCAAAAGACTTTTTTTTTTTTTTTTTTTTTTTCCTTATATCTACCATAGAAGAGAATTCCATTAGCTTCAGAAGAATTAAGCCAGTTTACAGCTCCTGTTGGTGCCAGTTTGGACAGTCATGGGTCAGCTAAGAGTCATGCTGTGCAGTGTTTAAGACACTGCAATTAAGTACCAGATTGACTCTAAGACTTTGAGTTCTTGAATGCAAAACCTTTCTCTATACAAATCTGATCATGAATTAAAACATTCAAAACACTTGTGCCTGACCCTGAAGTTTGTCCTTGATTAATATTATTTAAGCAGAGTTCCAAAGAAATTGGATAATTTAGCTCTGTATAACCAACGATTCTATGAAGTAATCTTGGGGAACAACAGTCTCAGAAAGTAAACTAATGTGCATAGGGTTCACTTTGTCACTGCATCTAGAAACATCTCAATATTGCAACCTCTTGTTACTAGCACCAGTAATAATGAAACATGCTAGCTGCCCACATCCAACCCCCACTACAGCATCGTGTATGACCTTCTTGCATATATTCCAAGTGCAGCATGCAACCTAGCATTAGGCCAGTGGTTTCAACACATGGTTACTTGTGAAGGTGACAGTGGGAGCAATGGGCACTCTGTCTTAAGATACTCATACAACTATGCCACCCAAACAAAAGATTCCAGAGGAGAGCTTTCTATTGCGACAACTATTTTATCTATGTTGCAAATGTTTTCTCCTACATATCACAGAGCAAACTCAGTAAACATCATTTGCCAGTCACGTTGTCTTCAAAATAGTTCTTAAAGACTTTATTTCCACATATGCAGCATTAAGTAATTTTTTTTTTCTTCAAAAGACACAGCGTGTTTCCAAACTCCTTCTATTATGCCTGCCTCACTGTAAAAAAATAAAGACCAATTTCAAAACAAACACTGTCTACTAGAAGAAACTTAAGTTCCAATCTCCCTTTTTGTAATTTTCAAGAAATAATGCCAAAAAAAAGATCATGCCCTAGCTGGAACAGAAAGGAGTCCAGCATCTGTTGCCTCCACTGCAGGAAGAATAAGTTCAGCACAATCTTTCAACAGCTTTATTGGAAAACAGCTGCCAGCATTTTTGATAAGCGTGTTTTTCTCATCTGGGCTGAATAAGCCATAATTTTTTTTTTTTTTTAAACCTATTTTTAATGGTGGTTTTATAAAGTAGTTGTCTAACAGTGTGAATTGGAACATTCCTGAGTTAGTCAACTTCTCTTTTCCAAGTTTTCTTCTGTTTCTACTGAAGATAGTTCTCACACTAGTTTTTGTGCTTCATCAGTTTCTCCTACTTCAGATTTCATTGTTTGCAGATTTCATTCATGGATAAACAGCCTTCAGATATTTATCAAGCTTGTTTTTCACTTAAAAAACACAGGAACATTGTACAAAACATCACAACATAATTTTCCTGAAAAATTCATCTGGAAATTTTTCATTTCTCTGTCAAGCATGCATACTTAGTATTTTATCTGCATCCACTAGATGCTCTTCTTAAGATATTATTTCTGCCTCAGAGATCTTTACCATCCTCCTCACAATGCTTCACTTTTTATGTAGCTTGCGTATTAGCTCAATTTCCCATGATTAAACAATTATCTTGCCAAGGACCCTCTATTGATATGGTGGCAGGACTTGAAATATGTTCTAAAATAATCTACTGTTGTAGACATAGACCCAGTAGAAAGAGATTATGCATGTTGTTTATTCATGTTTTGTTACCAATGTCACAGGAATAGTATTAGTAACCACTTACTGTTCCAATTTCTCAAATACAAAACACTTTTCTGAGCTCTACAGAGAAAAACAATTCTGCTAACTCTCCACTGCTCTATCAACCCTATTTCTAAACAAGCAAAGAGAGACCTTGTTCAAACACAGACTAAGCATCACTAAGGCAAACCTTACATATAACTGAGGTGGGGAGAAAATCCTTAGTGATCTCTTCTCAAAGTTTACGTATTACAGCAATATGAACACTAAACCATTAATTGTATATATATATATATAAAGAACTAAAGAAATCTGACATCTTGTGCTTTTAGATAAACTTTTAAATAGAGTTGTACACAGTTTTTCTGCTTATACCTCACATATCTATACAATTATATCCCCTTTTCTCCGTAAAGAAACAAACAAAAAAACCCCAACCAACCAAACAAGAAATCCAACTTTCATCTTCAGAGGATTTTGGTAGAAACACACAGGTTCTCTTGAATTGCTACAGGAATTGGTGGATGGGATCTAGAGTCATTAAGGGCAAACTTGTGAATGATCTTTCCTTTTCCTGACAACCTGCTTATACCAAACATCTAGGCATTTAAGTGTACCTAAGATTATTAACTTATTCATCCACTTGTCAGACATCATTATAGAATGGCTTGAGTTGGAAGCGACCTTAGAGATCTTCTAGCTCCAACCCTCTGCCATGGGCAGGGATGCCACCCACTAGATCAGGTTGCCCAGGGCCTCATCTGGCCTGGTCTTGAACACCTCCAGGGATGGGGCATCCACAAATGCAGACATGGTTGTATGAAGCAGGAAGTTTGAAAGTTTTAAACAGTTAGACCATTTACCTAACAGGCAAAAGTTTGCCTTCTATAAAAAGTCAGTTAAAATGCTTGGAATTCCATGATGTGGCAAATTAATATAAGATTATCATGTATTACCTAATTAAATAGATTTTTATGCAGTCCTTTCCTTTTACAAATAGCAAGTGCATCTCAAAATTATAACAAAAAACATTTCTCTTTCATTTACAATTTCACAGAAAATGGCAGCTTAGTCAGTATAGAAGAGGAAGATTATGGTTGAGTGTCCCTTGCAAAAAAAAAAAAAAAAAAAAAAATCCAAAATACATTTTTTTTTTTTTTTTTTCCTGTAGTGCTATTGAAGCAGCAGTTACCCAAAAACCTCACCCTCATAACTGCCCATAAATATGCCATGACACTTTCACTGTTTGACCATCTATGTCTTGGCAGTCTTGGTCTATATGTTTCTGCAGGGAACACATCTACATTCTAGCATTTCCTTATTGCAAGGCAGGAAAAGTCCCCCAGAGTTAAATGAATTTCTTGCGAGAGATGCCTCCCTCTATGTGACAGCAACAGCAGAAGTGTTGTAGGACGTCTGTGCTGTTCCAAAGTGTTTCATTCGAAAGAACAGTTCATGAGAATATAGTTTAATTTCTGCAGTCCGTTGTCCCTTTCCTCTGACACCATCACTGCAGGCTAGTGGCAGTCCTGGTTTTGATTACGTAGATTTATTTTGTGTACTCACAGAGAAGTCCATATGGGAATGATTTGTGGTCTTGAATGATCTGATCTGGACTTAATTGATTTAGAGGTTAATCCATGAGTATCTGCAGAACTATCCAAATGCGTATGAGAGTTACTTTCTTATGTTGTTACACATCACCTCACACATTCTATTACAATAGTTTGCATAAAACCAAAACAAGCCTATTAAGCCTTGATTTTATATAACAAAGTTTTGGTATGTCAGTTACCAGCTGCATTGTCTGATACATCTTATTCGTCCATGGAAATTAATTAAAAATGCATGACTTTTCTTGAAAATCTGACTTTTGCTGTAATTCCTGACGGCTTAAATGCAAAACTGAAGAGCAGCAAGGCAATGTGAAATACTAAAATTACACTTTATAATCAATATTTTAATTAAAAGTTTTTCATTGACATACAGTTTTGAGACCATTTGAGAGCAGTCGTTAGAACAGGACAACAGTGATGACTATATCCAGTTTTCTACTAGCTGTGATTATCCACAATTACAGTCATATTAACCAACCCTCAAGGCTTTGCTTATTAGTTTTTGTGGCACACCTTACCCTCAAAATACTCTGTGCTAAACATAAAATCCATTGGAAACAATGGCACTACTCCAGAACTTAATGTTAAAAACCTTTCCTAGTAGACTAAAATACACAGAGGAAAGTAGAAATGGCTGTTTACTATTGAAAAGTTGCCAGAACATATTTAGCTTCCTCAAGGATTACAGGGATTCTACCACACAGCCTAGGAGAACATTATTGCTTCATTCTTGCATGCCATAATCTATCCACAGTTCTTAAAGCAATTCACAGAAATCAGTACCATCATTTCTGTTTCACCAACAAACTGAGGCTGTGAAATGGGTAATGCCTTCCCCAAACTCACCATCTGGAAATAATGCCCTTCCACCCTGAGACTCTGTTCACCTCTGCAAGTGTGAGGCTAACAGCATTTTAGGGATCAGAACCCTCTATCTTTTAGATATGTAATGCCTTGCAAAATTCAATTTCCTTTTGCATACACTTCTGTATTTATAGGGAATTTCATGACCACAATTAGAAGAGGGAACACTCCACACATACTGCCAAAGTTCTGGAAAGATACTGCTCTTGAGAAGTGCGTTTTCAGAAGAATAAATGATAGTATGGAATTAGTCATCTACAACAGCAGTCAAAGACAAAAGGAAATTGCTGTCCTGAACCATTTTGTTAACGTCCATATCCGAACATTATGTCTGCAAACATTTCTTAGACTTGCAAGTAGTGCGGCAACGTTGCTACAGCACCTCCACAGGGACTGGGATTATGGAAAAACTTAGAAGAAAAAAGGAAACATTAGTAAAGTAGTAATCTGTTTTGGACAGAAGCTTTAGAAAGAAAAAATAATTGCAAGTAGAAACTGCTCTATTTTGCATTAATATTTCCAATGGTGTTGTTGTAGGATAACCAAGAATTCTATTATCCCACTACAACTCTTGCAGAAGCACAAACTCCTATTGTGCAGTTTGGAGGGGTGGGAAGCTGGATACGATTTTACAGGTATAGCCGTGTTAGTGCCATCAATACCTTGTATTGTTGCTGTTTGGGAAATATTTTTCCCTTATTAGTTTTGTACTTTCTGGAGTATAGTATTTATTTGTAAATTTTACCAAAATGAAACAAGAATGCAGTTGGGTAATCAAAGTGAAAATGTAAGTAATTTGGGTGTGTTTTAAGATGACAATCAACCTCTCACAAATGCAGTCATGTCCCTGCCCGCTCCAAAACCACGTCCAAAAATCACACAAATTCTCAACGTGCCAAAATGACCACTGTTTTGTTGAAGTGACTAGCAAACAACAGGATTTTTTTTTTTTCTCTGAAAGAAACAAAAACAAACAAACAAAAAAAACCCCACCCTCTGGAACTGGCTACTTCACCTGTTCCTCTGAGCCATGCTCTCATTCTAGCCTTTCCTTAACCATGAAGATTAGGGATGGATGAGAAAAACAGGGAAGTCCTCCCAAGAAAAGGGCACAACCTAGGAGAAATTCTGCTTTCCTCCATAAGGTGCAGGCTTTTGTCCAGATATGAACATTTGTTACCACGACAGACAAAAGCATCAGTTCATTGTAGACTGTGTTTATGGGCATCCTGGTAAAGACATCTGGAAAATAATAGTTCAGAAATTACAATTTTGAGCCACAGTGTAGGATTTTTATTGAGTCCTATTATTACTTAAAAGAAGACATCACATGCCCTGAATTGAACTCTAGTTTATTAAAGTCTAAGAATGACCTAAAGGCTGAACACTTCAATTTAGTGACTTAAAAAAAAAAAAAAAAAAGTCTAAGAATAATTTTGGGATTTTTTTTTCTTAGCTTTTAGTAGTTACAACATTTTTTTAGTTATTTCCTTATTTCTGCAGGAATCTCAATAAGCCTCCCCACATACCTACCTACATGTGCATTCCACATGTTTTCTTGCCTTCTCAAATGTGATTACTGCAGTAATTTTTCCTCTTTCTTTCAAATACAGAGCTATAGGATTACAAGTTGCTGCACTTTTAATTAAGATGTAGATACTGATTTGATTGACAGGACCATGACACTGAAACCTTTATCAGAAGCCAAGATTAAGATTTTGACTTTTTGCACCAAAGCTGGGAAATGTACATTTAATACCGATCCACCTGGTGCCTGTACTTGGTACTGATCTACCATAGCATTCTTAATTTCCCACATATTACCCTCAGTCCCTAGGTGCTATCCAGATTTAAGCAATTAGTACTGCACAGGGAGATTTTTGCCTGATCTCTTATTCCCATCTGGTGTCCATTAAGCCACAAACCCTCTGTGGCATTAGACAATGTGCTTAGCATAAGGCAAAGCTGAGGACAAACACCAGGACTGCCTGGTGGCACACTCCTGCTTTTGATGTGTTCATCTAAACTTATTTAGGATGCTTCCTTTGATTTCTACTTTTCTCTTTGCATCCCGGCTGTCATTTTTATGACATAGTTTACAGTCCCTACCACTGTGTTTATGCGACCGTTTGTGGGATGACTTGGTGAAACAGATCGATAGAAGGAAAATCTTCTAAAGATGTTTTACCATGTATTGCTCAGTTAGAATTACAAATGTATATTCTGGAGAAAACCTCTAGAGATCACCTGCTACAACTTCATGGACAGCTTTAAACTGGAGAAAATTTCAAGTTTAGATGAGGTTGTTCAGGATCTTGTTCAGTTCAATTTTGAAAATCTCCAGTCTTCCACAACTTCTCTAGGTCTCTGTTCCAGCACCTGAACACCCTAACTGGGAAGACTTTTCTCATATCTAACCAGAATTGGCCTTGCTGTTACCTGTCTGTTTCTGCTTATCTGTGCGCGCCCCCATGAAGAACCAGAGGCTATTTTCTGCATATCCAGGCTGCTAGGACAGCTCCCACAGCCTCTGTTCCAGGCTGAATAAACACAGCTCTCTCACCTCTGTGCGTATGTTAAGTACTTTAGGTCCCCAGCCACATAGCTAGGACTTGCTTGAATTCATCAGCATCCTGTGCTTGGGACACCACAGCAGGACCCAAGCCTCCAACTATGATCTGTGGTGATCACAGGTGATGAATACAAGGAAAAACCACTTCCTTGGCCCTCTGGCAGTGCTTTTCCAAGTGCAGCCCTGCATGCGCATAACCTTCAGCTGCATTGGCAGAAATGAAGGAGCAATAAACTTCAAATGCGTAGGGATCCGTAGAATATAAATTTTCACTGAGACTTAACTCAAAACTTATTGAAAAAATAACAGAATCTTTCCTGACTTTACCTGGCATTCATTCAGATCCTTACCAGGGCCAAATCCTGCGTGCCCAAGGGCTTATCTGTATGAACACATTCAACTCAAGATGCATCAAAGCAAAAAAGCACTTTGTAAGTGCTCTGATCAAAACACATCCAAATGAACCATCAGATTCTCTTTACTACAAATCCTACTTCCCCAGATGGGGGTGGATTTTTCCCTAGGGATATTAAAGCACTGTAGAGGGTTTGAAGGGCTTTCCACAGTTCTTTTCATTGCTACACCTCGTAATACAGGTAATTATTGATCATACTACAAAGTACAGTATACCCAGCCACATACTGACCTTGGGACAGATGCTGGCACACTTGCACCAAAATAACTATAGCATTGATAGGTTTGGATAACAGCATGGCTTGCAAGAAGCTGGAGGTAATTCTTCCTCTTCTGCACTACTATGTCTATGAATGATGTTCAACAGGTAAAGAAAGAGCCTGGAATGGTGAAGATGATCAAATGTCTTTGCAAATACACTTGTGAGAGCAGAGGGAAAATTTGGAAGCATTCTTCCCATGCTTCTCCACATTTTCCAGCCCAAGAATCAGCTAGTAGTTTTGCACAGTTTCTTGGATTTCTTGTGCTATGGTTCAATACTTGTCTCACTATTTCACTCATAAGAAAGCTTTACTTGGTAAAGCACATGTAGGTTCCTGGTTGTGTCATGTTAACTCTTCATGCTTGCTGCTCATCTGCCTGTTTAAGCATAGCAGAACCTCAGAAATAACTAAATTTTTCTGTATGATGGACACAAAAAGTTTGCCATAGTTTTAAGAAAACATCTATATTTATGCATTGTGTGCTTAAATACTACTTTTGAAACAGAGTAAAGAAAGGAAAAAGGAAGAGCAAGGGGGAGAAGGAAGCTCTGTATTCATTATCCTTGGTCAGTAACCACCCTACAGATCCTGGCTATACGAATGCCTGTCCCGGTAACAGTAACCTAATTGAAACACTTCTCTATATTTCTCCCTCACTCCTTCAGTGTAAGACCTAACAGAATTTTTCACTGCTTAGGAAGCTTCCTTGGTAAGAACTCTGATTTCCGTGCTTCCTCAGAATCTTTGTAACCACTTGTGCTCCCAATTGGTCTATCTAATCTGACATTTTATTATTTCATGGCCAGCTGCATATTATGTGTAATCAGTACAAGAAGGTACTGGCCTACAGTACACTTGAAAGGTACAGTTGAAAGCTCTACAGCAAAATAATCTTTCTTTAATGAGTACCTATTATATGATGCTTTCAAATTTTCTGGGGCAGCTCTTGTCTTTTTCTTATGCATATTTCCAGTAATTTTTCTCTTATCAATATGTAGAAATGTATCAGCACAGAACTGCTGGACTACGTTTGTTGTAATGACTTCCGTTTTGTTTTTCGTAGTGCTTTGATCCTACAGATGTACATTCATACGAGTAGTCCTGTTGAAATCAATAGGAATACTTTCATGCATGAAGTTATACACGAGCTTGGGTGTTTGGGAAATGAAAGCTGGAAGATTCAAGTTGCCCAGAGCACAAAGCTAAAATCTATGTATGATCTCTGAAGAATTTGTTAATTTCAAAATATAAAGAATGACTTCTAGAATACAAGACTCATTTGGCACTGAAATGCAAAAGGGTACACAGATATGTAGAAAAGAGCTCTGGGATATTTATATAATTAAGTGAATATTTAGAATTAATTTAGAATTTTGGTATGTTCACACAAAAATCCTTTCTTTCCCCCATATAAAAAATATATCCAAATTTCAAATAATTTTTTATGCTTCATTAAAAGCTGCTGTTCTCAGCAAAATCCAGCAGTGCTCAGGTAAAGCCACATAAGTGCATTACTTCCTTGGCAAATAGTTCAAAGAGAAGATAGGGTTTATTTCTTAGTTTAAAGTCGGACTATTTCACCTTTCATCTTGAAAAGAGATTGGAAAAAGAGATAAATGTAATCTGCTGAGGATATTTGAGATATTTGTACTCCCCCCCCAGCCACTGCAAGGATGTGTATTTTCAGAAGCATCATATCTACCTCTGGAGAAAAAAGCCACCTGTATTTGAAGATATTAGAGTAACAGGCATTTTAGAAATTGTTAAAAAAATAATTCAGTTCCAGTGATGGCAATTTGTTTTATGCTATGCAGTCTCTGCTGCTAAGTTCTACTGCGAATAAAACTCATGCTACCTGCACTGGAACCTGAGTCAGCAATCGACCTCTCAGCACCTCTGGTGCTGCAAAATACTCCACAGTACAGACAGCTGGAATGGAGGGAAGGACTTGAGAAAGCCTCACGCCACCTCCTTCTGCTCACAGAAATTTCCCAGGAGAACATCATGTTATTTACTAAACTCTCACGGAGCACTTGAGTGCTGCCAGGAGCTACCACAGCATATTTACGAGCAAGTCCAGCCACAGCAATTAATTTTATAGAAAAAAAAGAAATTAAACATCTCAGAAATTAAAGCAAGATAAGCGAACACACAAGAAAATCTGGAGACTCGCCCAGCCCCAAAAGGTGGATGCGTGGCAATGAAATGACTTTTCAATGTCTAGCAGGTGGGCAGTTTCTAAAGGCATAACAAAGGACGGTTAACAATAGCTCCGTAAGATGTCTTTATTACTAGGTATGGAATCACTTGGCAAAAAAAAAAAAAAAAAAAAAAAAAAAAAAAAAAGGGGGCAAATTTTTAAGAATGGATGACAAAAGTAATAATGTTCAGAACAAGCTTCCTGGAAAACAGAAAATATTTATATTCACAAGATCTCAAATGATCAAGATAACTTTAGAAACAAGCAACAGGCCATACTGACTGCTGGTTTCTGCATATTGGAAGGAATCCACTCAAAATTTTGGAAGAATGATAAAACTCGTAGAATTTCAAAGAAAGTAATTATGTGGAATCTACCATATTATTTTTTATTAGAAAGAAAATTTAATAGCAAAAAATATTTTAGTGTCTTGAATAAAGAAGAAATAACTTCCTGATATCTGCATAAAATTAAACGAAAGGTGAGGACACAGGAAAATCTTAAAACTTCAGCCCTCTCCTCAGGGGTGAGAAGTTTCTGAGAATATTACAGCAACACGTATTGCATATTCTCCAGGTAGCTAAAAGAAAGAATGCTTCCTTCAGGAAATGAAGACATCTGAGATATTAACAGCACAATGATAAAAACAGAAGGAGACACGTCTTTCAGTATTTCAACCCAACCAGGAAAGCACAAGGAATGATTTCACATTGTTCAAAAAAACCTAACTTTGCATGAAACTTCAAACTGGATGTGGAGACACGTACGATACGACTGATCGCTCTTTTCAAACTGCTTTCTCTGAAGTGTTTTGTTTTAAATAACACATTGCTTTATTATTATTATTTTTTTTTTTTAGAAAAAAGACGTGGGCCATAATGCTGCAGAAAATGGAAGTGCAGGTGTTGACCTGACCTGCTGCAGAGATCACAGCGAACAACAGAGGATTAGAGCCTAAGGCCTCAGATAGGAACAAGCGCACTACGGAACCCTACAGCAGGAAAGGCAATGGCTGGAGGCTTGAATGGCACGCCCTGAAGATGAAAGTGAGCAGGGCCAGTGACGCAGTTTATTTAGGGATTATCACGCTACTGACCAATGCTTGTCAGGGGGTAGTGCAGACTGCTAGTTTGGCAACTGAAAGTCACAACACTTGTAAACACTTCTGTCTTGCGATCAGCATACTGCGGAAAAAAGCAAGGCAGGAGACCGCGCTGCATGACCTGGTCCATGAAAGGCAGTTTTATGGGAAATCTACAAAGCACTAGAACCAAATCAGAAAAACTCGATAAAGTTTATCAGTAAAACTTTATAAAGTTTTACAGAATTGTCACAGGTATTGGCACTATATCGGTTCGAAGCCATCACTCTAACAGGGCTCAGAATTTCTCAACAGATACTTTCCCATAAAAATGCTCTTTCCATAACTTGATTGCCACGGTGAACTCCAAAAGGTTGATTAGGTTAGAGGTTATGGATGCACTTCCCACCCTTCTATCTAGAACAAACAACTCTGACCATAAAATAGATTTAAATATATATAAAGTGGTAGATGTAGCTGCCAACACTTAATTAATCATTTTTACTTTGGAAATGAACCAAACCCACCTGTGTCTGTAACAATACCCGCCCCTCCTACAACCATAAGACTAGCCATAACTTATAACTAAGAAACACATTCATTAAAAAAAGCAATAAGCAGAAATTGTTATGGAAGATTAGGTGTAATATAGTTTAATGATGAAAAAGTACCAATTTATATGACAATCCAAAAGGTCTGTAGAAAAGTGTTTTGTTAGTTTTCCAGTGCTTGATGTTGTCATAGAATATGTAAAATGCAAGGTCTTGCTCCTTCATATTGATCTGATTTTAGATTAATCTCCTGAGAATCACTACCAAGCATGAGCACATGAGAAGAGCTAGTTTTGTGCGGATTAATGCAAAATAAAAGGTATTTTCTGGTACTTTGTACTGAAATTACCGGAATGTTTTGACTGGTTATGACTGCATGTGCAGGAACATAGGGCAGTGAGGGTAGCACTGGATGTTTTAGAAACTTCCCTCTGCAAGATTAAATACAACCATACATTCTGTTAGTCACTCAAGATACAATTATTCTTTTTTTAGTCTACTTCATCACGATTTTTTTTTTGCTGTTAATTGCTACTATATCCCTAGAGGTAATGAATGACTAGAATTTAGGGACTTCAGTGGGATTCCTTGTACTATTCAATGAAAGGAAGGCTCTCAAAATTTACCTCAAGTGTTAAATTCTGCAGAAGTCAAAGTTACTGTTATTCCAATGTGTTTCAGATCAGAACCTGAAGGTTATATTCTTTGCTTTAGTCTTGTATAGGAAAGTCATAGTTTAGTGACAATTTTTAGTTATTTTGACCAACACGGTTCACGAAAATGCACAAAGATTTGCCTGTGGAGATACCCATGATTTGGCAGATCTGAGTCAATATATTTAATTTAATACCAGAGATTTTCTGTTTTCTAACTCCTCTTCTGCACTAAAGGGGTCCTATTTAATCCAAATGATGGTTTAGGCAATATCTATCCCTGCATTTAGGTTCATACATGTGAAAGAGATGTATGTAACAGAACAAAAGGATTATCGCAAATTGCATAGTGGGACTAACTGAAAAATGAATAATAATGAAATGAAACTTCTGACTTGCTGCCATTGGTCCAAATAGTTTTTAAATCCATAGTAGTATTATCATAGTTTATTATTCCAACACACAGAATAAATATCTACAGAGAATTCTCTCCCCCACAGAATTTATGCCTTATGGGTAAGGCATACATTTCTTATGAATGAGTCCAACTTAAACCAAATGAGAAAGCAGGAAATTAGGGTCAGAAAATTATAATAGGAACAAGAAAAAAGAATGCTGTAATGTTGACTCCACCTCGATTAAATTGTTTTTACAGATACTCAAGGAGCATACCACTGAATTTGAGAGACCAAAAAGTACTTTTATCAGGCTGCTGCATTTCCATCCTGCAAGTTTTGGTGCTTTGGGAATCATAATTTTGCCAAAGGTTTGAGACTAGTTTATCTGTGAAAGCTGCTGTTCCCAGGGCTACAAGAAAATGATTTCCTTGGCTAACTGCACACATGCTATTTTCTTAATTTTGATATTTTTGGCAACATCTAATACAGCCACCTTCTCTTTTGACTACTGAAATTAACGTTACCTATTTCAGCTTAACAGCAGTTAAAAGAAAGGAAGAGAATCTGACCGGCAACATAGTCTAGCCTTTTGTTCAAAAGTTATTTATTCTGTGGAAAAATAAGGGCTCAGTCCCACAACCTTTATGTAGCAGGACATTCTGAAGACTTATGTTAGAGTACAGATAATCTCTTACACTTCAGACAAACAAAAAGAGTATAATAAGAAAAAGAAACACTAGACCGGAATATTAAAAGCTTAGAATACATTATAGTCACTTTCCAAGACTACATATAACCCAAGGCAAAACCATGTTATGCAATGACATCCAGTGACTTTTGTGCATTTAAACAAAATAGGTTTGTTTTACTCTGTGGGAATATTTATGAATGATGGACACGAAACAAGATAGCATTTGGCATACTGATTTGAGGAGAGAATTTACAGGAGTAATGTGATTAAAACCGTGAAAAGTGAGAATCAATGCTAGATGATTGAACTACTTCTTCCGTATCTCTGGGAAACCTTGATACAGACCCATTCCATCTTAATCAGAAGCGTAGTAATGTCTATACAACGTTCAGAATTTTCTCTATCACCTGGACCATGGTCAAAAAAAATATCAGAGAATCCACAAAATTCTCTGGCTTTGAGAATATGAATCTGGATAAAGTACCTTGCCCAAAAAATTCTCAGTGGCTTTTAGCAGTACAAAGAAGGGGGGAACCAGCTGGGTTTAGTTGTGTTTAGCTTAAATTAAGCTTCATTTCTTTCATCTTTGCTCTAATCTTCTGTGAGGTTAGCAATTAAAAATAAATAAAAAAGATTGAGCTATCATTCCAACTGAGTCCTAGCAGTTGCTTCTTCCTTCCTGGGTCTCATAACTGGCTTTTAGAGAAAAAATCTTTTTTTTTTTTTTTTTTTTTTTTTTTTTTTTTTTGTGGTGGAATAGGTTTTGAAAAGGGATTTTCTACATGCTTAAAGTCTTTAATTCAGTGGTTTTCTTTTTCTTTTTTCTTTCTTTCGTCCAAGCCTATTAATTATATTATCTTTGTGTTTGGATTCTCATTTTTCTTCCTCTTTTCTTGAAGAAAAAAAAAAAACTCCTCTCTCAGGACAAACGCTTCATTGCTAATGAAATATTCACAGTTTATTACCCCGATCTTCCTCCCCCACCCCCTCAAATCAGGAGACTTCTGACACCTGAATGAAATGCTTTCTTTAAAGTAGACATTGTAAATTACGCCCGTGCTCAAATATTCCTGCTGTTTTACCTTCGGCAATCCATAGCTGTGAGAAATCTACCCAGAAAACGCCAGATTTCACAGAACCAATAGCTGGGGGCAGATATTGTGCAAGTTACTCTACAAACCCTGATGCTCTGGGAACTAGCTTTCTAAAGCATTCTGATATTTATTTTTTAATTCTTCCTCCATTAATTTTAATGACAACCCCACTTGCTTACATTCTTCAGGACCTCTTCCTCTCCAAAACACTACCATTCTTGCTCTGATGGCTTTCTATAAGGAATGAATGTGACTATTTCCCAAAGCCTGCATGCTTTGTGATCTGGGTGCTGCTCCTGATGAGCAGCCTCTATAGCACCCAGCAAACAACACGCCGGTGCTGGGGGACTTTGCATCACTCTCACATGCCTTGCGTCAGCCTTGCGTCAGTCTGGAGAGGCTGTGTCCATGCAGCATGGACATAGGCCGTTACCAGATGTCCAGCATACATGCCATGCTTCTGAACACACAGAACAAACCTTGCCCGCCTTTCTGAATACCTTGCTGCCAGGAAGCCAGAAAAACAGCCAGCTGTTGGATTTTTTTCCCCCCCTTCCATATTTTCATAGCATGTCACATATGCTGTCTGTAATACACACGTGCCTTCTGGGTATCTTTGGTGGATGCCAGAGTGCCTTCCTAATTTTGTCGCATTATGTAATAGAGGAATTCCCATGCTACATCCCAGCCCTAGCTGAAAGGTCATGCAGCCTCCTTGAATCGTAGGCTTGGGGCCAGGCCCTATTTGCTTACTGAGTTTTGCAATTTTTGCAGTTCTATAGTCAGCTCATCCCTTTAGGCAGTTCAAACATGTTAAGCTCTGCCTGTCACCAAGCAATTACCTCCAGTGCAGTGAAACAAAGCAGTCTTCAACTACTCTGCTGTATCTGGGGGAGGAAGTCAGGGCTAGCTATGGGTTTCTCTTGAAAATGAGCTGCTGCTTGCCAAGTGGGTGCACCGAGGTAGAAGTGAAGTGCGACTGAAAATATAAACGCACCTGCAGCAACAGTCCTCCCATTTTATTATCTTTATCAATATTGATCAAAGTTAACAAATTAAAAGAAAATTAAAAGGAAAACTTCTTAAGAGATGCAAAATGGGAACATCGCTTTCTGGGAACATACACTGCAACAGCTGCAGTTTTAGCACACAAAGAGCTGGAAATGTGCAGGGGTGGTAAAGTGATACAAAGACAGATTTCCTATGGTTTTTCTTAAAGCACGCACACTAGTAGTTGCCACAAGATTATGGGACTGGCCCTGACTCAAAGAAATCAATGGGTGACTTAACAGAGCTAGGATCAGGATTTATACCTCCGTTCACTCCAGCTTCTAAAGTCTAAGTTCAGCTGTAGGCACAGGAGAAGTTCCAACCAGCTGTTGCAAACATCTAAGGAGACCTTGCCGAACTGGAAGTCACGCAAGGCTATAGTGCTAGAAAGGAATGAAAAAGTACCACAAACAGCTTGTATATTATGTAATGACTACACACCAAAGTGTTTTGCAACCAACATGCAAATGTGAACTTCAGCACTGCTTCGTCTAATGCTCTGTGAACAACTTCAGCAGAGCACCCACCAGGCCAAACCATGAACAGGGCAGGAGAAAGCTCAGGAGGCCGCAGATGCTCCCATGGAACTTTGCAACTCCGTTTCTGTAAAACCTAAAAGCTGTTTATATATTTATAGGCTGTTTATAACATGTAATTTACACAAATTGGAATTAACATTTGAACTGAGGTACAGCTTAAACTTCATTCTTGTTCTTGATCCTCTAGTAAAATGTTTGGAGTTAAATAACTGGTCTTAGATAGCTTCCTGTTAGTCTGTTGCATATGGCTGAATGCTAAGTACGGAAATATCAGAAAAAAATCACAAAGGAATCTTGCTCTCTCTCTAGCCTGTCTGGCAGCTTCTGCAATCAAAAATCACCATTGTTTATTTTGTGAATTATGAAACTCAAAATCCAGATCATTTTATTAAATGATCTGGATTAAATGATTAAATATAAACTGAATCGCTTCCTTAAATTCCTGTTCCTCACTGCTTGCTCCTCTTTCCTTTGCATCTTGGACTGAAGATGTTTGCTGCTTTTCTCTGATTTTTACCACCACCACCAAAAGATCTTTCTTCCTACTTCATGTCCTTCAGTGTTGTCCTCATAACACACCTGCTCCCACTTCAGAGATCACAAGTTGTATTTTGTTAAATACAATCCATGTTGCTGCTACTAATTATTCACATACACACAAATAAGAGATTTAATGACAGCTTAGTCTTGGCCATTTATCCTCTTCTAGTGCTACTTCTGTATTCCTCGGTGTTCATTCAATGTTTGTTAAAGGAACTTCAAGCAACAATGAACTGGCACACGGGCAAGACTTACCACTGCAGAGTTCTGCTACAGGGAAGTGAGGATTATTTAAATATAAGCTTTGCTACCTTAAGCATTTCCACGGAGAACACAATGAAAATTAGACAGAAGTCTATCATGCAGCAGTTCCTATTTGTAGACCTGTACTATGCATTATTTTCTTTCTAGGAAATTTTAACACTTATTTTAAAATCCTGTCATAGGACCGTAATATGGAGAAGTTGTTGCACAACAACATTACTGTCAGGCTGTCCAGTGCCACGATGCCAAGCAATGAGGCAGCTCTCCTGGACACCGGCGATCAAAGCACACGGGGTAAGGTGGCAGCTACGTGGGGAAGTAAACCCGACCCTCGGCAGCAGGAGGAAAGCCGTCAGCAGGGAGCGGGCACGAAGCGAGCTGCTTGTAAAAGACAGCTAGATGTAAGCCAGACAGCGGAGACCCTAACTTTCATCAACTCTCACCACTCGATGCGAACCAGTGCAAACCCTCGCAAAACCTTCCCAACATTGCCACCTAGCGGGCCGGCCGCCTGGAGCCGGAGGGCGGGGAGAGAGCTGCTAAAATGGGAGATAACCTCAAATCCACGCATTTCCTAAAAATAAAAATACAGTAGTGTTTTTAAAACAGTGTGAGAGAAGTCGTTACTGATTCAGACTATCTACATTTCTCAGTCTAGTAATATGTTATTAATAGGAACACAGTCAACAGGAACATTTTTATGAACTAGTGGTACTTCACGGTTTTTGGTATTGTCGTAAGCAGCCCAAAGAATTTTGTGCGTAGTTACAGGTAAATAAGCAACCAATGATGCTGAGGATATTGATATATTTAGGCTGATTTCTTCCTTGAGGTCTGCTTCGTTCTCCCATGGAAGGTTCCATTAGATGCTTATCATCATCC
Source organism: Nettapus auritus (assembly GCA_011076525.1). Lineage (NCBI taxonomy): Eukaryota > Metazoa > Chordata > Aves > Anseriformes > Anatidae > Nettapus > Nettapus auritus. The sequence goes on from CM021784.1 coordinate 11,251,195, forward strand.
TTGATGATATGTGCTAAAATTGCACCTTCCTTTGCTAAACTTGAGACAGCCCTACCATTTGAAGTAAAGGCTACGATAAGGCTGGGGAGTGAAAGGGCAGGGAGAAAAGATTTCTGTACAAAACCCAAGAAAGAACTCACAAACACAAATAGTGTAAAAAATACTGAATTTGGAGTATTTCAGAAAAAAACTTCCATTCAATTAATCAACATTTCCACCTCGAGATTCTCAAAGAGCTTTAGACTTTTGTGATTAACCCTAATGTTACGAGGTTGTCAGTCTCACTTTCTTGAGAAAGTAGCATATCATGGAAGAAATATATGCCATATCCTAATTGTATGGGAATTATCTGGATGCACCTTTTGCTCTGCAAGTAGTTTTATTTATTTAAACTATTACTTTCTATTAGAATTTGGAAGTCTGGATCCTTAATGACACTTAAATGTAATGAAAAATACATCTCTAAATTCTCCATATTGGCTGAAATAAAGTAGCCTACGCTATTGGAAAGTTTAAGATCATTTCAAAAACAAACTGCTCAAAATGCCAGAAGTTAATAGCACAGGCAATACCAGTTTGTCTGTGAGACAAAAGCTTACCAGACCTTTCATATTTTTCCACTGCAAGGACTAACTAGTAGTAATAATAATATATAAATATTCCAGCCCAGAACTGTGCTAACATTGCTGACCACGACCCATGGGAAAACAAAGGTTTGTTAGGATGTTTTTTTCTCCTAATTTAAGCTTTAAACCACAAAAAGCGTTTCATATGGAACAGGATGAAGAAAGAACTTGTTGCTTCACAGTGAGTCTCTGTACTAACCATTACTTAACGTTATGCGTTTTTTTAAACGAAGTTTGGATCTTAGTTTTTGAAGCACCTTAAGACAATGTTTAGCACACGTAAGAATATAAGGCTGAGGAATTGATGTTTTCTGTCATAGAAGAACAGAAAATAGTTAAAAATCTTCAGTGATGTGAGTAGGACAATGAGAATGACTGACCTATTCTTGTGCATCAAAAAATAAACTTTGTGTAATTCCATATGAACTTCACACAACGTGAAGCAGCAACTACTCAAAAAGGAAACTTATGCTTCAGAAGTTGCAGTTTTTGAAGCCCTCCTGAATGTTTCTATTGATTATTTTAAAGTTGTTTTATTGCTTTTGAGTAGGAAAGTTAGTTATATTATAATTAAATTGCATGCATATACTATACATAAATATTATGTTTTATTTCTAGACTTTAATAAAAGCCTATTAATTTTTCCAATCAATCTTGTATTTTTATAAGTTAACTCAATTTATCAAAAGGTTCTTTTAGGTTTACTGACAGATACAACTAGTTACAGTATTAGATCATTACCTTCCATCAAAACAAAACAGTTTCAATATGTAGTCCTATCTGTATTTAACAATGTGAAATATATAAACAACCCTCAGAATACCATAGCAATACTTCTTGCCAGATTGTATGATGCTTTTCAGAATAGGATACAAGATAATCTAATTTCTCTAGAAGTGGCTTCAGTGCAGAAGCAAAGAATACGTTATTTCTGGTTTTGAGTCTTTTGCTTGATGGGTCACTGAAGAATGAAATAGTAAAGCATAATAACTACCAGCTGAATAAAAATGAACCACAAACAATTTCACTGAGACTGAATTCTATTTATACTATTTTACTTCAGAAAGAATACCCCCAAGTACCAGATAATGTAAATAAGATTACAAAGCCAGATATGAAACACTCACTTATCCACTTGACCAGGCTATATTTTTGTCACAGTAAAATTCTAATACAAAACGACAAGTTACTCGTGTAGCCTAACAAAAAAAAAGCATACCACTGCGTATCAGCATCTCTGCAGTAAAGGCAGGGTCATTTACTCTTCCCAAGAAGAAAAATTATTTCAAGTTACATTTTTAGCACAATACTGTGGGGAAAAAAAAAAAAAAAAAGGATCAAAGAGACAGCAACTACAGAGATTACACTCTGCAAGTTGTTTGTTTGCTAGGATTTGATTTGTGAACTTTGTTCACACATTTTTGCCTTCTGAAGACACTGGGATGCACTGATGCCATACAGGTTTGACATCTATTTAGTCTTGTATTACATTTTATGACAGTTTTAAGCTCTATTTCAGGAGGATTGGTTTAGGTAGTGTAAACACTTGATCAGGCATTGTACATGTTATACACAAAGTATATAGTATGAAGTATAACATGGATACGTATTATACTTCAGAGTTCTAAGCCCATTTTCTAGACTCCCAGCTTTCCCTCAACACTCAACTCCAAACATCAAAGTGCAGCACAACACCTTGCTTGATGTTGATTTTTTTTTTCATCTCTAGAAGTGAATTTTATTATGAAATATTCTTAAGACTAAGGGAAGAGGAAAAGAAAATTAATTTCTCCCCCCCCAGCCACTACTGTGATTACCGAGGCTTGGATGAATTTGGAAACACACTGGACCAGGAAGTACTATGAACATTCTCAGTTAAGCCTGTAACAACTGAAAGCCAATAATAACAGTTAATGATAGAAGTTTTTTGCCTCAAGCTTACTTTTCCCTCTCTGCTTTGCAGACTAATTGCTGACCTTCAGCGTAAGAATGCTGCTGATCCTTATTTTCCAGCGTTCCTGGAAATGGGTATTAAAACCCTGAAGACTTCCCTAAGCCTGTGGCAAAGCTTAATGTCATAGGCAGGAGTAGTTGCTAATGAATTTCCATTTATTGAGTCTCTAAGACAAAAGAGGTACTTAAAACTAATCAAGTCAGTTCTCATTTCTGCAGCTCTGCAGAGAAGGGTTTCTGGATTCTGGTGCAAGACAACGCAGCAGGAGTCAGCAGCAAGCCCTTGCAGTGACAAAGGCTAACTGCAGAGTACAAGCACGGCCAGTAAGTCAAGGGAAATGATTGCTCCCCACTTCTTGGGGCACATGAGACTGTATCTGGGTGGGGAATACTGCGTCCAGTTTTGGGACATTCATTGCAAGAAAGAGACCAGCAAAGCAGAGACCTTAACAGCTTAACAGATGCCCCAACAAAGTTAAGGGGATGAAGCGCAGCTTGTATAAACAAAGGCTGATGGAAGCAGCTTTCTGCAGCCTGGTTAAGAGGTGCAACCTGCAGGCTTCACTGCCTAAAGGGTGGGGATACCAAGAAGTTGGAGTTAAACTCTTTTTTGAGGCTGAAAGCAAAAGGACGAGACAATAATCAGCGGTTGCAGTAAAGGAAAATAATAATAATCAGAGCAAAAGTGATGCAACACTGCAACAAGTTGCTCACAGAGCAAGGAATCTGCATCCTTGGATGTTTTTGAAGCGTGATGGGACGTGGTCCTGAGCAACCTGATTTAACTTACAAAATGGCCCTGCTTTGAGCCAGAAGCTCAAAGTCCGGATAACCTCCCCAAATCTCTTCCAGCCTAAATGTTTTTATGGTTCCATGATTTCTAAAAAGGGATTAGATTAAATGAAAATATACATACACAAAGACCTTGAAATGCAGTCATAACACTGCTGCTTTTACATTTCAGAGAACTAACAGAGCCAATTAAAACATGCAGTCCTTCATTGTATGTGAACTTAGAATAACCAAGCATACTTCTTTATAGGTAAATAATCACCGAAATTCTTTCAGAACACAATGTATCCTACTATTTTAAGAATAGGAAAAGGCAGAGCACCAGCACCTCATGCTTTCATTTTGCCCTGAGCCTTGACTCTCTCTTACTGGTTGTATCTCTCTGTAAACTGTCAATAGCCCACAATTTACAAAGGAAATAAAATTCTGAGGACTAAACAAGGTACAACTAGAACAGAACATAACATACAGAACTGTAATGACAATAATTGTAATGACCTTCCATACCACAAAATGGTGAGCAAGCGCACTGCACTTATGATTCAGAGGGATACAAACTAAACGCTCTCTTAACTTTTAATGTAACTGATGCCAACTATTTTTAAGTGTTGTCTTAATGCTGCTTCAGAGAGGGAGAATGTACTTGCAGTTCCATATGCAGATGAGATCATTGCTTCAACACAACAGAGGCTGTCAGGATGGACAAACACAGAAGCTCTTGGCCACGCACAAGATATTTCACAGTGTGAGCATATTCCATGTCTTATAACCAGGACTATAGAGCCATTGCAAATACCTACCAGGGAAGCAAACTGGATTCTGTTTCCTGTTTCTTTTTGACTGACAGTGTCACAATCTGATTGGAATTATATATTGAAAACCTGCAGAGAAGCCTTTCCTTCCTTTACTTTTTCCAATGAGTTTTCAAGTCAAAAAGGACACAGTGCATAATAGAAGTACTACATTAAAGTAGAAGCTATCAGTGTTTCACATTTCTGCATAATAAAAAAAAAATATATATTCAAGTTAATTTCCTGCTGGCAAATTTAAAATAGAAGTAATCCATGTTTTCATTAATGTGATGCCGTTTCTGATATAAATTCTTTATCATCTGTCCATTTAACAGATTTACATTCATCAGGCCAATGATCTGATGAGAATGATACACAGTAAACTCATTACTTGAGCAGGTTTATTTTTATTATACTTTGGTTTCTAAACTAACAGCATTTTATCTGCACAAATTAAGTAGCTGAGGTTAGGTAATCAGAACTCAAAGGGTTATTGTTGGTATGAAGCACAGGAAATTAGTAAGATTTGGAATGTTACCATGCCAAAAAGTCACTGTTAATACAAGTGTTTCTTCATTCTGGGATATGAAAGTAACACAGTAATTGAGCAGTTATGGCGTAGCACTTATATACAGTACTTTCCGCATCATTTGTGAGAACCAAAGACTAAAGCAAAGCAAGAACATTTATAAAAATCTTTTAGCTTAGTTTTGTAGATAAACTATTCCAGATACCAGATAACTGGTTTACAGGACAGACAAACACTTAAGGATAAATGTCCCATGCTTCAAGAGAGTTGCTTATGCTAAGAGTTAGGATTTGTATCAGTTTACTCCTGAGACTCCTTTCTTATTTCACAGATGGAAACCATGAACAGAATGTAAAGTAACGGTGAAATGTTCTTCACGAAGCCACTGTCATCTCTCAAATGCCTCATCAATTAGCCTAAGCCCCCTAGCAGGCCAAATTGGGGATATTCTACTGTGGGAACCAGGAGGGAGATAAACACAGACCAGCAGAGAACACAGCAGAAAATGCCAGAGCTAGAAGACACAGTACTGGGAAGGGATGAAACCCCATATTGTTAATTCAAGCAACCTCAACACTGATAAGATTCTTTATTAAAGGGAAGTCATTGTTATTAGAAGTCTAAATATAGGGGAAAAAAAGCAATAAACTTGTGGCTAGTCTTCCACAGGCTCAGCTGAGTAAGATTTAAAAGCAAATGAAAACAAACAACCCAGAAGTAAATAAATAATTTGGGTTTTACAATACTGACTAGTACAACAAGAATTTCTAGCACTTGGAATTGCAGGAAGAAGATATACACTCTCATAGCAAATAAAAACCTTAATATTTATTACTCTATAACCCTGTAATTTTAAAAGCAAACCTATTTCTTTTTGAAAGTCTTGAAAAGTAAATTGTGTTTTCTAATGTATGCTACCTCTCTATTTTTGTCATCTTTAAAAAAAGAGGACGCACCAATTGTGCTGTTCGTATATATTACCAACCCTAGATTTCTAGGCAATTTAACTAGAATTAATAAAGCGGTAGATATCTTGAAAAAAATTTGCTTTTAAGTGTTTGTGGAAACCAGTTTCTACTCAGATTCCAGAAATCAGTTTTGTGTAAGAAGGAGCACTTAAGAGGCCGGTCAGAACGCACAGCATGGAAGGAAGCAGAGCAGTAAGAGCTTATTGCCCATCTGCCAGTGGGGAACTCCAGGGGGACATGCGGATTGAGTGGGGTTATTTTGTGGGTAAGCAAAGAAAACAGGATAGTTTTTGGTAATGGAAGTGAAAAGCACTTGATAACGACAGGCCAGGGACCTAGGTAATGCCTTTAATGCAGTTAGCACTAAGGAAAGAACAGGAGTACAAGTGTACGAGAAATTGCCACCACTGGTAATACCACCACGTTCAGAACAGTTTCCTGCTCATGTTGACCCTATTCCAATTGGGATTACAAATTAGATAAATGTCAACAGAAGAAGGAAAATTAATTGTACAGGCAGGAGGTCTGCAACACGGAACTGGAGATCTGCTAGAGGAATTAAGATCAGTGACTGATAAGGCCGCCTTCCAGATCTTGTCTGTTCTGAGCAAATAACATTTCAAACGATGGAAGCCCAAGCTTACACAGTAAGAGCAAAATATTTTAATAAATATGTTGTCTGAGCATAGATTTTTCCCATGTCTCATTTAAGGTCAAATTAAAGAGCTATTAAATACTCAACACAGCAAAGAAAATACTTTCCCTATGTCTGGCAAAGTGCTTTGTATCAAAATGTCTCATGCAAAATTCAGTCCTATAAAAACAGATGGCATAAGGTCTCTGTAGCCCGCTGGTGAATGGGATTTACAAGTATGTACAAGTATTTAGCAGTCAAAAACTTGCTATAGATACAGGTATGAAATACAAGCTAAGAAATTTGTGCCCTTAGAATACAACTTTAGCACATACATTCTGAACTTTACAAACTAAGCTTACTACCTTCAACTTTTCTCCTTTTTCCTACAAAGTTTATTAGGTACATAACAAGTTAAATCCTATCTTTACGATTCTCTAGGAAACTGCTGTTTTCCTGTTTTACATCACAACATTTTATTTTTTTTTTTGTTTAAGAGTTTGCATTGTTTTTATTTTATTTTTAAACAGATTTTGAAGAAATAGAGCTTGGCTCATGCACTGACAACAAACAGATCAAGACAGTTCTGTGCTTCATCATGTCAGTAAACAAATTACACAAAAAAGGCCAGTTGGGCAATTATAAAAAATACAAAGCCCAACACCGAGAAGTGTGCAGAGTGTAATTTATATGCTGTCGTATCATTCATCACAAGAACATTAACCTTTAAACTGTGGCTGAAGAAATTCCAATTTCATTACTCTCTAGGGGATTCACCTTGGTAATACTCGGCACCCCTCTGGGCTTTTCTGCGAAGATGTAGGGGGTCTTCCTTTGATCTCTGTCCTCAGTACCACAGGGAAGGCAATAGCCAACTTATATTTTATCACTGACTGATGGGCATTAAGCCCAACATAATTCTGGCAACTTACGCTATGTTTTTTAATCCTATTTCTTAGCTCTACTTCCTATGACTCACTTCTACCATTCATCCTTGCCTCCCCAGAAGAAAACCTGTAATCACATCTTCCCAGTGGGAAAAAAAAATTAAAAAAATAACTTTCTTGAACCTTTGGGCAGGATTTAGCTATTTATGGGGTTGTCATATCATACCATTATAAATATTTATTGTAATTTAAACATCTACACAGGCCCGCGGTGCTTTGGCAGATGAGTAATGCTGCAGAGATGCAGACATGCTGCAGCTCTATCTCCCTTTGAAGAAATTAAACAATTTAATTCCTACCCACGTACAAGCTACAGGTAGAAGGAAATTTATCAGCTTGTATTCACTTTTGTACAACAGAGACACTTGAGGTCAGTTTATCAAAACTGAGCAGTAAAACTTCACGGAAGAAATAAATATGCCAATTTTATATGAGCATTGCACACTTACAATAACTGAGCGCATGAAGAGATGTGTCATTGACTAGCCACTTTCTTACATTATGTAGATGGTAGCGACAACAATTGAATGAGAGTAACACAGACAAACTTCCTCTCTGAATCTGGCGAGTTGCCTCATTTCTGGGTCTAAGGGGAAAATAACTTCACAAAGGAGATAGGAGAATACTGCTGGCATGCGGGAGCTTCTTTACTCCATCTTCAGCCTGGTAACAAGTATCCTTTACCAAAGCTGGCATTTCATGTTTAGGAATAAGCAGCTGTCATCAAAACCTGTTTTGACAGCATCACATGACCACAAGGACTCTTAGCACTTCTTCAAGGTTGGGCAAATTGTTCCTATAGGTAATCACTCAATTTTTTCAAGCTGGTCAAGCTAATAGTAATTCTGGGGAAATGACATGACTGACAAATAAATGTTTTAAGATTCCATCAGAGTATGACTTTTTTTTTTTTTTTTTTTTTTTTTTTAAGTAGTTGCTTATGACTGAATTTTGTTCTTGATTCATATTTTATGTTCTTTATTCATATATTCCAGAATATATCAGGTTCCAGATGGATATTGGTATTGCTACCAAGTTTGGAAAGTTTAACAAATTAAGCTGACTCTGGATATCTTCCAGTACAGAAGAGGAAGCAGCCAAAACAAGGGTTGCTGGAAAGTAACTCCTTTAAGCAGGTATAGGACAGCACCTTGTTATTTTTCGTCCTTGTTTTGGATGGCCATATGGCAAGTACATGCCACACTTATTGGTGTTAATATGTAGATAGATTCCCAAGATATCTGTGACCTCAGAAATACTTATTTGGTCTTTATAACTATATTCTCTGAGAATCTCATAGCCGTCAAAATATTTATCCTCTAATCAGCCTGGGAGAGGACACAAAGGCTGTCTTCACTGTAATGGAAAGCACAAACTCAAAAGCAGACTTATGCAACTCAGTCTTCTTAACCTTGTATGCTTTCAGAATACATTACCACTTGACAGCTTGGCACAGAAACACCTACAGCAGTTGTAGCAAAATCTAAATTCAGGATATTTGCCTGGAGTCTGATTTGTTTCATGCCTGCCATGCAGTCCTGCTTTTGGTCCATTTGCCCACACATGGACAAAACTCCTGTTGGGACAGGAAGTGTACTTGGGATTCTTAAGGACTGCTTGACTGGACACAAATGAAAATTGCAGGAAAAACTATGCCTTGAGAGCAGTTACCTAGTAATGCCTTTAGATACACTTGAGCTAGGTGAGGAAAACTAGATCCAACCCTTAGTGTCAACAGATCAGCAATACACTATGCACAATAACTGCCTTGCTTAGAGCAAGCTGCCATGGTGTTAACGTGCCACTGCCCTATCCAAGGCAACGCGCATTCTGTGCAATTTGCCAAAGTCACACAGAAAGCCACCAGGTTTTGATTTCAGGACCTTAGAAGATTGGAAGAATTATAAACTCTTCGTTGTAGAAATCTTATGGGATTTATATGCTGAATGGCATAGCCTGCTACACTACCAACTGGTGTTTGTAGAAAAAAAAGACACCTTCTGTTCCCCTTCCCATCCCCCAGATAAACTTCAGTAGTGAATTTTTATTTTCTCCCCACATCCCCAACCCAGACGTGAAATTTTACTTGCAAAAAAACTGAGTTCCCAAGATGAGGTATGAAGATTCTTTTTTGTTTAAATTTTATAGTAGTCACAATATCAGTATAATTCATATGTCAATGAGAATTTCCATTATTTACTGAAACTAAACAAGCCAGATGCCTTCACTTAACTTCCATTCAGGGAAATATTAAAACCAGTGAAAGGTTAAACAGGATATTAAAAGTTTTCCCCTTCTCAAACACACAAGGAGTTCAGCCTTTTGATTATGGTAATTAAAGTGACAAAGAACAGCTGAGCTCAACTGAACTAGCCTGGAGTATCCCACTAATGAACAGAAAAGGGAACATCTAATAGAAACCTAGAAGCGAAGCACTGCTTGCATTCAGAGACAGTCTATTCATTTTCTTCGGAGCTTAATACAGCCCTTCTCACAGTTTGACACTGAAAACACAATCCCGATTAACTGCACATTTGAATCAAATTTAGACTAAAAATTCAAAGGTTTGAGAATCAGCCATCATGTAAAATGCTTCCAAAATGTCACAAACAATTCTCATGATATCAGACAACCAGAAACCAGAAGCAGTTTTGGTTAGGAAGCCAGCCACGAACCATAAAGGTGAACATCGCATGTAATAAGTGTTTCTGAATGACATTCACTTACAGTTCTTCCTAAACACAACTTTCCATGTCTGAATAGGCTGAAGTTAAATGCTAAATTAATGTACTTGAGCCCGGATCTTAAAATTTAGGTCCTGAAACTTTATAGGACTGAAAGGTACAGCTTGTTTTAGCTTTATCAGAGATTTTTGTCTCTGAGTGGCAAGAGAACATGAATCTACCTTGTAAGAGTACCCATTGCACTTCCAAGTGCACAGGAGGTGTTACGCTATTTTCCCCAATTCATGCCGAGTACAAAAGTTGGGCAAGAAGGAACACAGAAGGGCACAATGAAAACCAGATTGCATAGGCCTGAAGATGATGTGTAGGCAGACGGAAAGTGAAGCACCTGTTTTAGACAGCATCAGTTACACCCAAATCAAGTTTTTGGAAAGAAAAAAAAACAAAAACACAAGGCTGTAGGACACCCTTCCTTCTTTACGCTCAGCACAGATGAAACAAATCTTAGAAATGAAAGCACGTCTGCCTCTTCAAAAGATAAAAATAAAAAAATAGTTCATCTTGTTCACATTAAAATTGCCAGCAAAATTTCTTCTGAATTAAATGAATTTAAGAACTGGCTTTCAAAGAACATGGGTTAAAAATCAGAAGGTAAAATCATGGGTAAAAAATCCATTGAAACTGACAGCGATCACTCTGATAGCACCCTGCAGCAATACACAGCAAAATGAAGCTGCTGGTATGATGAAAACACAACAACAAAACCAGACAGAAGTGCGGAAGATGAAATGGAACAGAGTGATGCTGGGCTGAGCAGTGACAATTCCATTCTGACCTGCAGCTGCAAGAGTCTCTCTGTGCATGACAGAGAGTGTTCCTAGAGCTTCAGGTTCTCCACTGGAACCAATTGTTTTCATATATGTACAACAGGGCAGCGAGGTCTTTGAAGGACTCTAGCTCATAATCTGTGAAAAGAGAAAATACCATCTCATTTAGAAGAATCTTATGTCACAATCACGAAGTTGCAAGTTTCTGATTATTTCCTTTCAGCTGGCTGGAAAAAGCTTTGCAAGGTTTCTCTACTTACTAATGCAGGTCCTGGGCTGAGCGTTTCAGAAAGAGCCATAAAATAGAGAAATAATCTTAGTTGACACATGAGAAACTTGGAACAGATTTCACTTGCTGTTTTATCATCACGGATCTGTAATCTAATTATATGAATTACATGTTACAGAGCTTCAGCCTCTTGCAAGATCTCCAATATCCAAATAATCTTAAAGTTACATTCAAATTAAAGGAAAGTGATGTATTTGTGCACAGACAGCATTAATCTCATAGGTAGTCTAAATTTCAGTGCGTCTGACAAGAGAACAAAAGATGAGATTATCACAGCGTAAACCACAAACTGTATTTACCTGTTAACCCAAGAGTTACTGAACACAGCAATGCTGTGATGAAAGGATAAAAAAATAATCAAATAGCTGAGTGGCTACATAGCTTGTTACTTAACAGGAGTAGAAAGCAAGAATTCAAAACCAAAGAAAAGCAGGGCAAGAGAAATTAAAACAAACAAACAACAATATAGTGACCAGAGTTATAACACCTTACAGTTGAGGAAGTAGCAGAACTAATTTACAGGAAACAAGGGTAACATTTAACTTGGTTATTAAGCATCTTTAAAACAAAAGAAGAATATGATTGAAAAAAGGTTGAAAAGTTACACACTATTCTGAAAACATCCATAACCAATAATATCACTGAACAAACTCAAAGTTAGTCTTTCAGGAAAGACGTCATGTCATATGATTCTATGATATGTAATGTCTGTAATGTTGAGCAGGGAAAAAAAGAAAAAGCATATCTCAAATTTTAAGTCTGAAGAAAAATTTGTGGAAGAAACAAGCATTCTGTCTGTATTGATCACAAAGAATTTGTGGCTACGAACAACCATTTTGTTAATGATACTAACACTGATCAGGCTTCAGAATAATTTTCAAAGTTTTCCTGAAAAAGAGAAAAGAAAAAAGAGAAAGTTCTATGATTAAAAGAATATAAGAATTTATTACCATTGACAGAGACAAAAGGCATAATAAACTCCTATTCATGTTTATAGTAATGAACTCTTAAACGTTGTAATGTGGTAAATATGTGACTGTGACAACAGATCTATGTGTAACTGATGGATTTTATAACTTTTCCTCCTCCATAATCACTCTGAATAAAAAATATTTTTGTTTCATGTTTTAGTTAGGGATATATTAAAGGATATTATATAATAAATATATTAAAGGATATGCATATAAATAAAAATAAATAAAATTAATATAAATATATCAAATTATAGATATTGAAGGGATACTTTAATATATATTAAAGGACTTGATGATCCTTATGGGTCCCTTCCAACTCAGGATATTCTATGATTCTATGATATATCTAAACAACAGGAAAAATATTGCAAATCTAAAAAAATTACTTTGAGGGGGTAAAATGTTTGAAAATCTCTAGTTGCCTATTTTTTTTTTTTCCTGAAATGTTACAGATTTTCAACCAAAACAGGAAATGCTTTCATGAAAAAATATATATAGTTGAACATTTAATTGACGGCATAATAAAGAGACTTCCAAAAGGGTGAATGGAAAAAAAAAAAAAAAAAAGGTAAGAAACGAACCCATAAAGATTCTTCCCTTCGCATCCATAGCCCAGCATGCTATTTGGCATTCCAGAAGGGATTATGTAATTCTTCTGCAGTTAAACAGCCACGGAATAGATTCTTCTCTCCATTGGATTGGGGCAAACCAGAAGTAGCTCTGCCATCAATTCGTTTATAGAGAACACTTGCATGTGTCTTACAAATCAGGCCTCCAGCTACTATATCTAGTAGCTTATTTTTGTGCTAAATGTAATTATCTAATTATAGTTAGTGCTTTTGTCATCCTTCACTTAGAGTTGCTAAGACAACTATAAAAGCTCTAAAAGCAGAGCAAAATTAAGCCAGAACCAAGAAGTGTTCCTCTGTTGTGACCGATAACCAGAACTTTCTGGGTTTATTTCCTGCCGTTTACAGGGAATGGACAAGTGGCCCCAGCCAGCTTGAACTGTTGGAAGGTGTGCTCTGGAAAAAGATGCCAGGCAATTTCAATCCATTGTTTGTGCTGCAGCCCATTTGGCTGGACAGTTGTTTGGATGCCTTCAGTGATTTGCGCTCTCAATACGTGTTCATTATCAGACCCATCAAAACGTTCATCTCATTTTCTAGCTTGTGTATTTCCTTGGGAACAAGCTGTCTAAATATTTTGTCAACTTGTACAGAAGCTAGCATGAGAATATGGATTTTTTATTTCCTCCTTAGTCTTAAAGAGAAGGGAAACTGAAGGAGTAAGCAGATGTTTGCATTTTCCACAGCAGCGTTTTTATATCAAATCACAATTAGTTTATTGTACAACTATATTTTGTTCTTAGCAACTACAACAAATGAAGCTTGGACTGTGGGAAGATGTCATAGCATGTAAAACCTTAATAAATACTCAATTACATGTTGTTGTGCAGGAAAAAAGGAGTGAACCAAACAAATACAATGCCAGCAACCTAACGCAAAATAGAACATGGAGTAATGAGGAACTAATGTTCATTTAAAGAACTAGAACATAATTACATTTGCATAGCAATTCACAAGCCAAAAGGATTTGGTTTGGTGATGATTCCAAAGGTCACTGAGACAACAATCTATAATTCAGTTGTATACACCAGCATAAATGGGGAAACAGTTGCTCAATTCCACGATCTAAAGTTAGCCCTCCTGTATTTTAGTTCTATGGGACTTGAAGCCAGAAAACTTGTCTGTTTGCATGTTTAGATCCCATGACTCTTGTGTGAAATCAGTTAAGCCAAAATGACTTACCAGGATATCATTGTCCCCAATAAAACATGCACTTATATTTTAAGAAAACAAATGCAAAGTTCAAAAGGACTCCTCTGGATATACAAAACAAGTATAGGATTTATGAGAAAATGATGGGAGGAAAAGATGTTTATTTAATATCATAGGATGAGATATTAGCCTGTCAGCTATACATGTAACACAACTAAATTTAATCAGAAAAATAGTGCATAGTGTTTTGTTACTTTATAAAAAGCAGCAATGTTGCAGATGATTGAGGAGAGATTTTAAATGAAAAGCAGCAGCTGGAAAAATAACTAATGAAATAGGTAACAGCACACACTGTTCTTGTCGAGGGTTAGTAATCACAACAAATAGCATACTAGGTTACTACCATAACACAAACAAGTTCTACTAGGGTATATTAAGCAATATTTTTGTACTTACATTATTACAGAATACCAATATTTTGTCTTGGAAATAAAAATGACTAGAAGACCGTATTGGTCATTTAGTAGCCAGGAATGCTGGATACATTTGTAATTTCCATCGTGCTGCTGATTCAGATTTCTTTCTGAATCTGAGACAGAATAGGATGTCCCTCCTGCTCCCCCTTCCTTTAATTAAAAAAGCCAGTGTGAAAAATGTAGTTTCAGAAAAATCCAAACATTTCAGTTTTATTTTGAAAAAAACTGAATAGCCAATTGCCCAAATTCGAACAACTACTTGTGCTTGTCCTAATACTGGGAGTAGCCTCAACTGCTCCAGAAAAGATAAGGACATTCCACAAAGTCCTCCTAAAGTTAGGCCAAGTGTTATCAGGGATTATAAAAATCCAAGCTTCCCCACTTCAACCCTAAGGTGCCAGGGCTATGAAACATATCAGTCCTTAAAATGCATGGCAAGGAACCAGCAAGTCCCATGAGCTTTCACTTAAGACAGGCTACTTGCTCTTCCACTCCAGCTTTTTGGAAAAGAATTATCGAACATTTACAGTATTCTGGCTGCAAATACTGAAGACCTCTAGCACTTTGCAAGATAATACAAGTTTGAAAGACTCATGACTGTTAGAGGATGCGTGTTCAAATAGGTACATTTTTGCTCAACTTGTTTCACTCAACCACTATTCTTCAATTAAATACCCACATACTTGATTTGCAGATTTCCAAGTTGCATATTCAGAATATCATAATCACATTTTTTTTTTTTTTGCTGTATCAGAAGAACCTTTGTTTTCAATTTTTCCACAGAATTATTTTTGCAGTTTCATATCAGCTCTCACTGAACTACATTTCCAGTGAGAATTCAATCGGCCCAGTCATTTCTGAACAAACACCACCGACGCATTCTTACATTGCAAACCTGAAGAAGATGGCAGCTGCTTCTCACAAAAGAAAATGGATTCTTCAGAGGATTAGGAATTTCCCAGTGGTCACCTTGAACCTGGCTTCTAATTTCGCACATTTAGAGAGCCAGACATCTGCTACCTTCCTGCATCAGTGAACCTCCACTGGCATTTTAGAGACACCTTAGACCTGGAACAGAAGTCCTCTAACACTCCTTGCTCTCTAAATTGCAGTCGTCCTTAAGGACCCTCTCATCTTCTGCTCTCCTAACTCATGTCACAAAGAAGGTACACGTACCTGCAGTGACATGCACATTCCCCTGCCAATTTAGAAGCAATCTTTCTACAGTTTATCATCCTCCCACCAGTGGCCACTTAATTTTGAGTTGGAGGTATGTGTTTATTTTCCCATTCCATCCGAATTAATAATAAGTGGAACCTTCATGCAAAAGGTCATTCTGGAAAACTGAACAATAAAAAAAAAAAAGTCTTTAAAGAATAGGATTTGGTATGTAGGACAGATGGTTGAGAAATTCTTAAACTGAGTCCTCAACACCCATTATCAAATTGAATCTTCAGGTATTAAAATGCTAAATTTGTCTGTTTCTTGTATCGAAAGTCCACAATGCTTGGCCAAACATTCATGCATGCTCTCGTCATACAGATTTGTGTTTCCACTGGTTTCAAGATGTATTCTGGTAAAGCTGGATTTTTTCCTCTTTGGGTTTTTATTTTTTATTTTTCGAGTTAGTCGCTTGCCTGTTTTTGGATAGTTCTTCCAAGAGGGGAAAATATCAAGCTATAAAATCAACATTCTTGCTCAAGGGGTCCATATTCTTCCTCTAACTCACACGATCTAGCTATTAGTGAATAAACAGTCTTGTAAAACAGGAGGAAAGGAAGAAACCTCACAAGTTATGGCTGAAGCATGCTGGTCACTTTTCACATTTTTAATCACCTTTAAACACACCAGCTGATGACTCGTTATTAAAGCACAAGAAGCAGCACGTTGGGCACAAAGACTTTTCTCAGCTAGTTAAGATGCTGCTGACATTGTTCTTTTATCCCAGTTGCCTACGGGGCTTCCTAATCAGTATCTCTTCCCCATCACCCACAGCACTAACTAGTCACACCAGTAACAGCATGTTTGAACTATTTTGCTGAGGTTTAATTATTGCGTTTGATAACACCTGCATAATACAATTTTCCATTATTATGAAACAAACTGCCTTCTGTGCTTCAGAATGCAAAATACATTAAAGAGAGTAGCAGCATTATTTCTCCCATTCTTTATATCTATTTTTTGAATAAAAAGAACTAAACTGAAGATTTTAGATAATTTTCTACACTATCACTAAACTACAGAAACAAATAGCTTCAGTTCTTCACCACATTTTCTACATTCTTGGGCCACAATTTGCTAAAATAAGCTTTGAGTATCTATACAGCCAGCAAGTATCTGGTGATGAGACCTCTATTTCCTACTCAAGGTTCTTGAGTCAGTTGGATAAACTACTACAAAGCTTTTTTTTTTTTAATACATAATCAGTACATCCATTTGATAACTAGCTTTTAAGGTCAGCTGCCTGTTTCCGAAATTACTTTAATGAAGACCAGCCAGTAGATCCAGGCCCAGGTACATTACGGAACATATACCAGTATACAACAGTCAAGATGTTCCCCTAAAACGCTATGAAATCCTTATCACACTGAAATGAGGATGAACTTTAGGTATTGACTCCAGCACACTTAAGGCTTCGGTGCTCTATTTTCAGCACTACTTCATTCTCATTCTTGTAGAGGAGACAATGGAAACATGAGTCACCCAAGCTTCATACCAAATTATGGGAATCCCTATGCAGTTATAGCATAGTTGGGAAGGAAAACCAAGAACCGGTGCAACTAATAGTCTGTCTTCCCCTGACCTGCCTGTTCAGTGGCTGGAAATAAGAAAGAACAGTCTCAACACTTCTCTCCACACAGTTTCTGCACTTGTCAGTACACTGATACATATGTGCATCAAACAAGAATTTGGGCATCAATTGCCCCAAAATAAAGCAAGTTAATATTCCAAGATTGAAAGGTTAGATTCATACAATACTTTTGGAAATAGATTATTAGCCAATAAAATCACGGAAGTTTCACAACTGAAAAGTGATGCATTTTTTTTTTTTCTCCTCTAAGGCATTTCTTTCTGTGATAAAGCAGATAAAACAGTGTCAGGTGGACCTTGGAGGAAGCAGCTGGAATACTGTCCTTCAATGCTAAAGACCAAATCTATACAATTTCCATAGATGTGAAAAAGTGGCTTTCAACCAGATAGAAATTGGCTAGAAATCTCAGTTATAATAGAAAATACATGAAAAAATGTATTTAAATATTTACTAATTTATTATTTAAATATTAATAATATTATAAATATGCAGTGAAGAGATCTTAGACTGGGTTGAAGGAAGTAACATCACATTAAAAGTATGTAACTTATATAACTTGATAATGGAAAATAGGGTTAGGCAACCAGACCAAGGCTAAAAAACCCAGATGGATCAATTCTTCAATACTTGCTGTAATTTTGCTAACTTTGAAGTACTAGACAAAGTATTATAACTTCTCATCTTTCTCTTCCAAGTGGAAAAAAAATAATCCCACTACTAATCATACTAGAAAATTCCAGTACTACCCTCCACCCCAAAATCTTGTTTCATTCAACAAGAAGTAAGAACTTCACTGTTAACCTCAATATGGATTTTTATTTATAGTTTTTCCTTATAACTATGAAAAGCAAAACTATTTCCTTTCAGGAAAAATACAGGAAATTGGAGTGGAAAACGTTTTGGGAAAAAAATAGTTTAAAAGACTTAAGACCTCTGAAAAACACAATATCCATTCTCTTCCAAAGTGGATTAGTAATATCCTTGGAGACATGTAAGAACTTCAGCCAGAGGCAAACCATGCTGGGACAGAGAGAACAGACATTCATAAGGAATGTTGCCATCCCACTTCAAATAGAAAATTTTACAGGGTGAGAATTCTTTTTTACAATGAAGAGATACAGCAAGATGAGAACTGTGAGCAAACAGACCACCAGTTGAGTAGGGAAATCTTATGGACCAAGCCAGAAGACATGGCTCAAGGGAAAAATACATGGAAGGAAAAAGTCTACACGTATCAGAGGACAGAATGAAACCGTTTCTTCATGGGCACCAAGAGGACGAGGAATGTTGACAAACAGTTCTTTCTAAAAATATTTCCAGTTCAGATGAAGGGTGTAATCAAGTCCATGATTCTGTCATTAGCAATTTACAAAACACAATCTAAAATGCCTTTTTTTTTTTTTTTTTTTTTTTTTTAATGGTAAAAGTCAAATTAAAAAGTGTTGAGCAGAAGCCTTCCTTGGAAAGTAATCTAAAGAGTTTGTCAAATAACAAACAGAAATGCCATGGCTATGTTGACTAAAATAATAATCACACATCCCTTGCTGGTTTATATCTCAGTTATATTTGAGACATTTTTAAATATTTAACAAATTAGTGTACATCTTTCAACATTAGTAATTCTGATGCCTATGAAGAGCACCGGCTGCAATTTAATTTTCTGACAGCATACGAAGTGCTCTACTCCTCCCTGCCCCTAACAAAGCTGTCTACAAAGGAAAGAAATAAGAAGTTCCATTTTGTTTCAGGATCTGTTCCTTTGCAGTCAGGTTGATGGTCTTTCCAATACAAATCTCTTGACTGTAAAGCAGAAAGACACATGAAAATATGAAATTCCATAGATATCATTAGCTTAATCTGCTGGACACATTAGCATCACTGAGCCAGCAAAGACCAGGAAAACCAAAGTTATAATCAAAAAAATCAGTGCAAAATTGAATAATATGTGTATACTAAGTCTCTGTAAGAGGCTCTTCTCATTTGCAAAACAGTTAATAACACTTGCATGATATTCTGAAGAAACAGACTTTTAGAGGTCAGCCTATAATGAACAGCTTGAAACATTCCATAAAGCAATACACCCCTACACAACATCCAATTTCAACAGCATTATATTAAGTCCTTTTTTGATCTCAGCATTGTCTATATGCAGCTGTCTACAATAAAAGTACTCATGAAGCTCACAAAAAGTGTCAAGATATGTCAAAACCAAACCTGTTGGATAAGACTATGTGACTGGACAATGCTCTGATCAACCTGAGCTAGAATCTGAAGTTGAATCTAACATCTAGACTGGCCCAGCTCTGAGTAGGGTTTTGGACCAGACGACCTCCAGAGGCCCTTCCAACCTATATCAGTCTAAGACTGTGTCTCAAAAATGATTCACAGAAGCTATTTTAAAAGGATTACATCTCTGTATGATGTCTATCTACAGAGTACAGAATATTTGAAAACCAGATCACTTATTTAGTTTCCTAAAGACAGTCTCAGAAATCTACCTTCACACACATTTATTTTGAAATATAGTGATTTAGCATGCATTTTTTCTACTTTGCTCCTGCTTGCCACTTGATAAAAATTGCCTCTTAACCAAAATAAACCAAGTCCTCAGGCAGTTCTTCCAGCATTATTGGGTCATCTTCATATAGAATAACTGGGAAACATGATTCTGCCAAGTTGTGCTTTTGCTTATGTAGTTTGGTTCCTGGACAGTCTACTTTACCATATTCAAGATTTTTGACTGCAAGAAAGCACTAAGAATTTATAATCTGAAAATAAGGTTTCTTAAATGAACTGGATATATAAACAAAAAAACCCTCCTCCCTACCTTTTTTTTTTTTTTTTTTTTTTTTTTTAATATATAAGTAACTTGGCTAAGATTTAAGTATATTGTTATTAAATTTCATTCTGTCCAAACAGAAACCAAACCCAAGCATAAAGTACTCTTAAAAAGGAATAAAAACAAAAAGACAGCAAACATTTAGGTGCTTAATCATGCACATAATCAAAAGATGAGAGTAAAAACATCAACCTTAATGAAGTCAAAACATATTAAAAAAATTACCATACTTCAAATTCTTTTCCAGGCTTTGTATGCCACTTGGCCCTCACATAAACTTCCCCTGAAGCTTAGCTGTAAGAATGCTCAATGGCATGCACCAGCCGTCCCAGGGAGAGCCCTCCTCTGTGCAGGCTCTTCCGTCAGCAAAGCCAGAGAAATGCAGTTTTGCAGTTCGCACGCTGGCCATATGCTATTCCCTAGCTCTGTCCAGAGTTCTTTTTCAACGTATTCTCAAGTTGATTTTACAGGAGACTATTTCCTCATTTTCTTCCTGATACACATGTATTGGCATGGCATAAAGCAGCCCAGTATAAAGATCTAATTGCCAGATCCAGGTGCCGCTTGAACCAAACCAGAGAGATGAATACAGGAAGAAATAAAGCTGCTCATATTTGTGATAGAGCTAAAAACCAGAGCAACCCTCACTTAGAATTACAGTGACATATAATCCCAACCCTGCCTCAGATTTAAAACTTCAAGATTTTCAGCATTTGGTGATGCATTTAGATGAAATGATGGCATTCACGTTTTAGTTTTCACAAAAGCCATCCCTAATTCTTTATAGTGTGAAACAGTTTTCCAGCTTGGTGTGGAATCACTGCCTCAAGACCGTATTAAGAAGGAACTGTTTGTTCTCCTCTGCTTTATCCAGAGAATTAGAAGCTATTGAGCCTGCCTGACTATGGCAGGCTCAAGCAAAACCCCTCCCTGCAGACTTGTTCTGCCATAGGCTTGCCAGCTCCTCGCTATTGACAATACACATCTAATCTTGCCAGGGATGTCTCACAGTATAGGATCAGTACCTCCTGCCTAATGCAGCAGTATGCTGCCAGAAAATATGCCTCAGAATTTCCGCAGAACCCAGGTAACTTTTGCTGCTGAGGTCAGATTATCCTGTGGTCAGATCATACTGTGTATGAGAAAGAAGCCTATTTTAAAAATCTGTTTTCTTTTGGCAGCACCGGTTACTCACGCTACCCAAGCATGCTCACCCTCCAGGGATAATTAGATATTGCCTCAGGTTTGAGGTTGCAAAATTCATTTTTGCCTCCACAGCTGAAATTGCTTTCTTGCTACTACAACAGAATGAACACAGATGACAGAGCGACGGTCTGTCTGTAGTATTCTTGAAGGATATCAATAAATCTACTTCATACTGCAGATATGGATGAGCAAAGTTGGGAGAGGAAAGAAGCTTCTAGGAACTAGGCTTGCTTCTGACATTCCTGGGTGAGCTCCATCAGTCTACACCCGTGAAAAAAATTTACATTTCTTTAGAAACAAGCCAGCTAATCAAGGAAGATTTATGGTTTTAGAGATGTCTTAGAAGTTTACACTGCCTGATATTTTGCTTTTTGGCTTCTCTCCTTTGGGAAAAATAACCAAATAGGATGAGTGCAGAACACCAGCCA
The DNA here is from genome assembly GCA_011076525.1 of Nettapus auritus. NCBI lineage: Eukaryota > Metazoa > Chordata > Aves > Anseriformes > Anatidae > Nettapus > Nettapus auritus. The sequence goes on from CM021784.1 coordinate 11,272,751, forward strand.
GGCTCTTCTGCTGGTCTTCTCAGGAGCACAGCCCTTTTCTCCCTGGAAAATGTGGGAAGGAGACGGAGAGAGTTGAAAAGGCCCAACAAGTTAAGACATGCTATGCATGCCCCCTTTGCCAAACAACCAGTGGTCAGGTGTAGCATGAAATCTGAGCCTGGGGTAAGAATGGCTATTTGGCAATATTACCAAGAAGCTGAAATATGTCAAGTTTGCACAGCTGTTTGCCCCAAAGTAACTTGTTTATGTGCCCCTCCATCAAAGAGGCTTGCCGGAGGTCAGTGACAAAGCCCTTCGGCTAATTGAACTATTCCTCACTATTTTGTGCCAATACTACAGTTCGAAATGCATTTTCCACAGCTCATCAGCATTACCTGATACATTATTTTCTGGGAAAGTTGTTAAAAATGACTTAACTAACATGGGTTATTTTCAATTATCTTTTAAGAGATTTTATAAATTTAGGACAATTGAAGAGCAACTGTTTACATGGGCAGACAGTGATTCGACAAGGGGGAATGGTTTTTAAATAAAAGAGGGGAAATTTAGAATAGATGTTAGGAGGAAGTTCTTCACTCAGAGGGTGGGCAGGCACTGGAACAGGTTGCCCAGAGAAGCTGTGGATGCCCCATCCCAGGAGGTGTTCAAGAAAGGCTGGATGAGGTCCTGGGCAACCTGACCTAGTGGGTGGCATCGCTGCCATGGCAGGGGCTTGGAGCTGGATGGTCTTCAACGTCTTTTTCAATCCAAGCCATTTTGTGATTCTATAATTTCAAGAATCCCCATCAGACTGAAAACCATTTTGCTATGGCATTATCTAGAGGTGTTACAGCTTCATCAACAGATGTGTCTTGCTTTATGTATACTAAAACATTATCAAGAGGCTATAAGCTTCCATATTTTAAATTTTATTCAATATAATTGATATAAAAACAACTGAGAATTCTTGTAATACAAATATTGTTGCAATCAGAAATAACTATTTGTATAATATGCCTGATTGTCCATAATTAAAATTCCTAAATAATTAAAAAAATTGTATTTTGCATGTAGACCTACAAATTGAAAGGCCAGAGATACTCTATGGGACAGACTAGCAGTACAGATGTGTAGTTAATGTAGCAACTGCCTTACTTAACATTTTTTATAGATAAATAATATTTTGTAGGCCTTCAGTTCATTTGCTATCAGATGCTTCCCATCTCTATTATTTTCTTCCTGCCAAAAAAGATTTTTAAGTAGGGTTCTTATAAAAAGGAAGTAACATAGATAAGATTTCTTCTTGAGGTATTTGATCTTTTTTCCAACGGACCCAATTGCTGGACAGAGAAGAGAACAAGGAAATACGGAAAATGAGGGTGATGAATATAAAAGTAAACAATTTATCTTTGTGAAAAGTAGGTTTAAATGAAAGTGCTTCATCATCAAGTCTTAAAAATGATCAAGTGAGTAACTGTCTATACAAAACTTACAATACAGGTAAATACTACGGACTACTTAGGCCCAAGGTCTGGATCAGTTGCCTCAGGTTGTGAACTTCAGTATATTTTGCCTCACAAGGCCAAACCTTCTGCTGCAGAATCTAGGCGCTGGCTACCATACCAGAAAAAACCCTCAGTACAGAAGTCTCAGCTACTTGTTTGTTTGGATTTCCCCCACCCCCCAGATTTGTACAAGCCTCCATGTTTTAAATTTTACTCCAGAGAGGACTGGAAGAGGTCTAGTCAAAGTCCATCACCTTTCACTACAGCAACCACATCATATACTAGTATTAAGAAGGAAATACATTTTCATCTCAGTTTTGTATTTAAAATGTGTTTCCCTGCGTACCGTTAGTGTTCAGTTAAAAATTCCACATCAAGAAGGGTAGAAGAGGACTATCCAATTGTAATGTTTCCGTCCCCTGTACAACACGTGGGCAGTTATCTTTGTGTAACATATCTTGTAGAGTCTTTGCTTGGCCTTTTAGCTTAACTGGTTTACTTCAGGACATGTCCAAAGAGCTCATACAAAGCAATAAATGAGAATTCTGGAATCTGAGTTTCCAGTTTGCTACTAGATTTTCCCTGATTACAACAACAAAAAAAGAAATTAGATGATAGGAAAGTAATAAATCTTTTAGCTCTTAACCTAACCAAATAAGTTGCAGAATTCAGTAAGAAGAACCACCTGTTTGAAACAACTGCTTCAGCAACACATGTTCTTCTGAAAAATATATTTTTAAATAAACAAGATGCCTGAGCTAAGGGAAATGGATCACTTTTGCATGTCTTGTCTGAAGGTTTGTTTTTCTGCCAATAAGGATGCTATTTTAGGATAATTAGAGCTGTCTCCCAAGAACATGAAGAGAAATGTGTTGGTAATTTGACCAAATGAACTACAGTTTATATGAAAGACAGCCAGTTTGAGTAGCGTGATTTACAAGCATGATAAACCCAGTATTATTTATTTCTTACCTCAAAATCCCCTCATTTTTCTGGCTGTAGTCTTTCGTTTGACATAACACCCATTCAGTACATTTCAAAAGGAAGCACAGAAGAGTAGCTTTCTCCTCTAACTTGTCATGCCAGCTTTGCTATTCACACTTCTCAAATGCTGCTAGCTGGCTACTAATACCTGTGTAATGGTCATGAAAGAGGCCTTTGGTAGTTTTTAATGGTACACGGCAGAGGCAGTTAAATTTCCCCTCTCATTCGTATGGTGTTATTGTTTCTCCTTGTATAGGGTTTCTAATACATAATTTTGTTATCAGAATTTATCAAGAATGACTCGTACTTAGTGGTAAGTAAGGTGAGCCTGTTCAACACAACTCTATGAATCAAAGTCTTCAAACGAACTCACAGCATTTTGAAGCTTTAACGGACTCCTATACTGTCCTCTCTGCTATCACTTTCAATAATACCATTCTATTCCAGGAGTCACAAAATAACAAATGGTTCCTCCGCTGCTTAGTTTTAATGATGCTATAGCAAAGCTTACTTTTGGCTAGTTTTCTTTTACATTTTATATAAATTAATGTGAAAAGAAGGAAGGAAATGGAGAAATTATAAAATTCTAATTTTGTAACTGAATGTTCAAGCTACAGATCTACTAAATTGTCTAATTCTGCCACTTTTTTTTTTTTTTTTTTTTTTATAGCATTTTATCTTGCAGTCTTGCTTTAACTCTCTGTAGTGAGAAGCGTTACTCGACTTGCCATTATACAGCATGACATGTCTTGATACCAGGACATTTGTTTCTTAGTTTCCATTGAGTTAACATTGGTTTTGGTAAATACCACGTTTGTTGAACATGACCAGCTGTTGTTAAAACAGCACAAGCTGAGTTGGTTGACTCCCAGAGTTCCAGAGACATGTGATATCATTATTCTGTTCAGCATGGTATCCCATGTGTATCACTTTTTCTTCAAAGACTGGAAAGTGACCTAAGGGATGGCTAGCCTATGGTCTCTTCTGTGTAAGAGGGGAAAAAGTAGCTTTCTCAAGTGATGATCACCTGCCAATAATTTGTTGTTAGTAGGTACAAAGCATGTATATTAAGAACATTAAGCTAAAAGCCAACAGTCTCATTCTGTTAGGTATTCAAGACATTTAAGTGCTCCAACATTTCTCAGGTGGCAACGGTATGTACATGAGAGCCTTTCATAGTATCAAACTCCAGTTCACATCTCATTTGGGAGGCAGAGTTTTCCAATTTTCAGCTGTTCTGTAGCAGGGCTGCACATGTAGCATGCTTGCTGAATGACCATTGTACACCAAGGAGACAGATCTACCTAACACTTAGCCTGAGTAAGACCAGGCTGTGCTGCATGTACAGCACGGCCTTCAGGCATTTGCTGTGCTGCACAAATTCCTTGGCTGCAGGATAAACTTAGCCAGCTGACTGTAACTACAGAGCCTGCAGACAGCTCCCACTTCGTATCAATGATTACACCACCTCCACGGCCTTGCTTTTATCTAAAGTGCAGCAAGAAGTTCTCACGCAAACATCCTTTGCTTAACATTAGAAACGTTGAATAGAATTGTTTTCTTGTAAGAAAATCCTATAATAGCTTGAATAACCAAAATGAGATAATGTCGTCTATGAGCAGGTTCACATGGTGCACTTGATGCCACTCCACTTGGCTTCCTAGCATCTAAAGGGACATGATACTATCTGTATTACCATCTCTGTGTAGTGTTATAGTGTTAGCTCTAATAAATACCATCTTAAGTGGTACCTTGGAGCAGCTGAGTGTCTTTCTTACTGGGATCATAACGGACCAGCACCTCCTGGTGCAAAACACGTGTATTTGTACATTATACTTTGCTAAGTAAGAGATCTGAATAACATGGGGAAAAAAATCAGTTCCTTTTTGTTTGTTATGCTAGAACATAGCTGGTAGGATTAGAAGTTTTCAGGTAGCTCTGACATATTCCATTGATTAGCCAACACCATACACTCCCTATAACCTGTTCTGGACTATTTTTCTCCTCAGAAAAACATAATCCCTTCTGCAACAGGACATTCTGGGAAGAGAGGTGGGAAGAGAGGGCTTATTCTCAACATTAATTTAGACCACAAAAGCTAACTCAGTATTGAAGAAAACAACCATGTGGTTCACACCCATTTAAGACTCCAGAACCCTAAAGGGAAATATATATATATATATAAAAAAGTTTAAGTCCAGTTAAGGTTTGGGCTCCAGGTATTTGGCAGAAGAGTAAACATTTTATAACTTGCCTTTGCATGTATTATGCTATGTGAACAATATATTAGCTCTTGTGGTCCATAGGAGAAATTTTTCTACTCAGTTTGGCAAGCTGATACTTTCCTAATCTTCACACTTGACCTCAAAGATGAATTATTACATGCTGTATTATTATGCTTTAAGATTTAACAGTGCTATAGCCTTATTCCTGTCAGTTAACTGAAATATCTGCTCCTGTCTTCTCTGTGGCAAAGCTCTCTCACTGGCAGAGGACCAACAGACTCACAAGATCCTAAACTCATTGTGCCACATCACATCTAACCTCTGTGCTCCTCCTCAGATGGGAGCACGTAACATTAACTGAAGAATTTTGTTAGTGCCCACAGAGTACTAACAAACACTCAAGTCAGTTGAAACTTCCACTCAGTTAAGTACAAAACTGCCTTTTTTCTTTATTTTTTAAAACCTTGAAGCAAAATGGGGGCATTTGGGACACCAGTAAATACGATAGCTCCTGTAAGAATGTTTGCAGGAAAATCTTACAAATACTCCAGGTCCAAGATTTCCTAATAAAGTCTGGGAAAATTCCTTGAATGGTTTTACATCTTGGAAGGGAAGCTCCCAGAACACTACATGAAATACTTCAGGTTCCAGATCCATAAATCCCCATAAGAATGGAGAAAGATTTCCAGGAAATTTATAGATCCAGTAAACCTTAGAAAAGGTCTCAGTCCAAGAATTCCTAGAATGGTTATCACTCAGGAATTCCTACAAAAGCCAGGGGAATGCCTAGGAAAGTTCTAGATCAATTAATTCCAAGACAAGTTGTCAAGTGTTTTCCTAGACTTTTAATATTCTAAGCGTAAAATAGGTCTCAGTCTTCATATGGCCAGAAAAGCTCTTGATCCAGAGTCCTAGAAATGCCAGGAAAATTCCTAGAAAGACCCAAATATTCCTAAAAAACAAAACAAAAAACAAAACAACAACAACAACAAAAAAAACACTTCAGAACTTCAAGAAGGACTGGGAAAATTCCTAAAGTTTCAGGAACTCCTATAAAAACTAGGAAGATTCTTACAAAAATCTCATAGTTCCTGAAAAGATTTTTCAACCTGAAATACTGAAAGAGTCTGAGAACCCACCTAGCAGGTTACAAGCATTCTTAGCACAATTATAGACGCCATCTCCCATAGACATCATCTCCCACCAAATTCCTAGAATGTCCTGGAGAAGTCTACTAAGCTACAGGAATCCACAGGAATGCTCTACGTACAGTAGAGCAGTTCCAGGAATTCCTAGAACTATTTTAAACACCCAAGTTCCCGTAACACCCTAGGGAATTTCTATAAAACTCCAGAATTTCCTAGAAATGTCTAAAGAGTATAGGGATAATTACTAGAAAGCTTGTGAAAACTTTCTAGAGAGCACCAGGACATTCCCTGAAAGCACCCCAAAAAATTTCCTAGGAAAACATTGAGGAAATTCCTGTAAAGCTCCCCATGGGAATTCCTAGAAGTACTTGTGCTAAGTCCTAGAACGCTGGTAGGAAGATTCAGAGAAAGCAATCAAAATGCATTTTTTTTTTTCCCCCAATTAACCATCATTTCTCCTAGCCCCAAGTCCTGAACACTTTATAGATCTTGAGTAAACTCAGGTTGAACAAAACAAAAAACAAAACCAAAAGGAAACAAGCAAACAAAACCCAGCATCCTCAAAATTTTCAGAGCCCTTCTTGGCCCTAAGCAGCATTACCAACAAAATCCACTAGACATCTTTTGGATAGCTATACTATTGGGAAATTAAGGCTAGGATTAATCTCTCTAAATTAATCAGCTTTCACATATTTGCCTGCACATCTTAAAGCATAAGATTCAATTGAATTCATCTACATATTTTAAGGATCGTAATGATTCCTTAATTACAAGTTGTGGAACAGATCATAATTTCAAGATTTTCATCTACTTCAGAACATAAAAAATGGTACAGTCAGAAAGCAATAATAATGCAAGGTGTGTAGACGATGCCTTTTACCTACTGAAGCTAAGCCCACTGAATTCAGAAGAAAAACAATGCACCATCTTCTCTTTAAATCACCATTTCTGAGAGTTTGCTTAGTTGGGGTGGGTTCATCCTATCTTACGGTTTGCTGAATCATACCAGTTTGGGATAAAAGTGGCATTTTCTCTCTCTTTTTATTTGAAGAACTAAGCAAAAATGGAACTAGATTGATCAAAGGTTACCTACAGAGCATACATCAAAGCACTGTTACTCAGTCTCAAGGGAAAAATGGCTCATACATTAATTACTATACTGGTCTTTTCCTAGCTAGGTAACAGATCCCTGTGAAAATCTTTACTGGGCAGCAATTGGTGAAGACTTTCAACATCAACATGTCAACATTCAAGAGAAATAATTTGATGTGCAAAGTGAAAAGCCAGAGGTGCTAAAACCTCGGCCTAATATATTCTATCTTGTGCAAAACACCAGGATTCTTTCGAAATATGAAAAAAAAAAAAAAAAAAAAAAAGAAAAAAGAAAAAAAGAAAAAAAAGAAAAAACAACACTTCATATTTTATTTTTGTTTGGCTACCACACCCTGCTTCGGAAAAGATGCAATCACATTGTGCCCTCTAGTGGTTTGTCACTCAAAATACTCTGCATATCAAAATATGCACTGAGAAATGGATCATGCCTTAAGGCAAAGATTTGGGTAACACCGTGCAGAGAAAAAGGTAATGGTCACATTTATTCTCTTTCTTTGCTCCTAGCACAATCATATTCCTGCAAGTTTAATAAATTGTTGCAAACCTGCTCCCGCAACAAAATTCATGGCCTTGTCCAGACACACGAGCTGGTCAGTGGTTATTAAGAGAGTTGGAGTCAGGGTTTGTAAAAATTATCTAGTAAGAAATTATCAAGTCTTGGGAGAGAAACAGCAGTTGTGCTTGCTTCAGTCTTCTGCACAGCCTCAGCTCTTGTTCTTCCTTAAGGGCTGAAGCAAGTCACAAAAGTGCAAAGATGGATGTGTCTGGAATTACTCAGAACATGTTTAACAAGTCTGATTGTGCTTTAGGATACTAGGTGTCACACTGGTAGATATCAAAGCAGAGAACCTTTTCACTCTAACATAATCCAGTGCCAAATTTCTCTCTCATCCTACAAATGGTGGTGCTAGGACAAAACCATTCCCTTCTGCTCCGTCTAGACTTCTCAGAGGAGACAACCACATTGCAAAACGGGTGCCTGTTTTGGGCTGAAGCGCTCCTCATAAAAAAGGCCTGGGACCATCAACCTTTTCCATCTCCCTGACGTTTTCACATAGGAGCATCACATGAAGATAGCACAGGGCCCGGGGAAAATTTTTGTGCAGAGTTCTGTGAGGCTGAAGACAGGGACGGTGCATATGTAGAGTTCTGGTTCACTGGGTTGACCTCTCGAGGAAGCTCAGCTCAGCGTACAGCCACCAAATGCAGCCGTCTGATACCTGCCCACACCAGTCCCAGCCAACCACAAGCCAAAAAGTAACTGTTAAAGTTATTTACTTGAACTTTTTATTTGATGTAGGGATTCCTTTAAAGTAAAAATACATTTAGCTGCATTTCCAAACCTGAATGGCCAAAAATTTGTCTCTAAGAATTTGATGGTATATTTCTTGATTGCCAAAAGCCCAGCAGATCAGAATACCACAAGTGAAAGGCAACTTCTGGGCACCACACTTTTGATTAGTGTAGAAATACAAAATGTCCCAGACAGCTAACCCACATTCTATTGCAATGCCAAGCCAGAGTGGGAGTTCAGAGAAACGTACTCTGAAAGAAGAAATGTCCTGAATTATTCTTAGAGTTGTGCAACACAAACACAAACACAGGACTTCTGCTGCTACCGGTTGAATCCTAACCTTGTGATCAAGAAGAAAATGAAATCAAGGAGCACTCCAGGATGATTTCTTCCTAATATATACAACTCCATTCTCTTGGCCTTTCTGAAAGCTTTTCTTTATTGCTTTTGCAGCTATACTGTAGGATTTGTAAGGTAAGATGCATAATAGCATCACATTGTGAGTCTGACAAGAAAACAAATGAAGTGGAACAATCTAATGAAGTTGAATTATGTATCTTAGAAGAGAACAAACAGGATAAATGGAATAAAACCATTAAAAGCCACTTTAAGGAATAAAGTGCTAGTAACTGCAGATAAGATGCTTGACTTGATATTATCTCAATGTTGACACTGTCCATTTAGAAAAAGAGATTCAGAGTATGCTCTTTTACGCTTGTTGCTTGTAATTACAGAGTTTCAGAAAAACTACTGAACATATGGCTTTTGTAGGTCTAAAAGTTGCATTTCTTTCAGTGATTCATTTCAAGAGTGGAAAGGATGAGAACAGCTTCACAAGTGTTTCAAATTTGCTAAACAGAGTGGGGAAAAAAGTCCACTAAAATTTACCTTGTAAGTGACACTTCAAACCACAGAGTCACCCATAATATGTTGGGAAGAATTGCATCCTTGACTGGATTGGCACTGAAGGACCAGTCCTGAAGAAATGAACCACACAAACACAAATTCCAATATAGAACACAGGCTAACGTAGGAAGAACTCTCCACAGTGTGGTAAGCACAGCATTGCTGTGCTATCAATCCCCCAAAATTAGGGTCTGATAAGTGCTAGCTTTAGCAGACTAGCAATCCAGGATTAAGAAAAAAATAAATAAATACAAAGAGCTGGCTTCTTTTCTACTCCCTTAAAAGAATAAAATGAGAACAACTGATAGTAAGACGTACGAACCACTTGCACAGGCATGAAGACATAACACCCATCAGCTGTAGTAGCTGTTACTATTTAATATTTACTAAAAGGGACAATAATTCTCTTTCTCACTGAAGGTACACAAGTCAACATAGGGACAATAACTCAAGAGTGTGTTTAATTAAAGTTAGAGTGGCGTGAGTTGGCCCTACTGAAGGATTTAGTTTTGAAGGAGAATCAAACGGTAGAAATCAAATGCAAAGGCCAGAAAAAAAAAAAAAAAAAAAAAAAAAAAAAGTTTAAATTAGAAAATTCATTTCAGACCTAAATTTTATGTTTAGGGTACTAACCAATGAGACAAGGAAGAGGCTGGGTGGTGGCTGCAGAGACTGACAACACAAAACAAAGAAAGCATATCCACAGAGCACACCGTATTATTGCAAGGTCTACCTTTTCTCCCCATCGTACTAGGTCCTTGCTTGCTTGCTATTATCATCAACACCTTTCACTTACTACTGAGTACTACCAAACACTTTCCTTAGCCTTCAACACCTTCTTAAGTAGCAGAATATTTGATGACATGATCTGCTCTGCAGCTGCCAGTTATCGAGAGCTAATAGAGCAGTTGCTATCAATGGAACGGCAAGCAGCTGACTGGAGGATAGTAAATAAAATGAACAAAATCAAGGTTCAAAACAAATGCAGTTTAGTGGGCCTTCGTGAAATGGGTAGCAGACCTTTAGAACTCCTTGCCAAGGCATGTTGTAGATGCCAGAAATTTGCAAGGGTTTAGGGGGGAGACCAGGCTGAGATGTACTCAACCAGCCTGACAAAATTGAAGTAGGTGAGGAGAATGAGGAAGAAATATCAGACGTGCCCACCCACAGTGTTTGCTTGGTCTGCCTCTGGCAGGACAAAGGCCTGGCAGGACTTTGTTCCATTTCAGCAGAGCTATTCTTAGCGTAATTACCCCAGTGAAAAAACGAGTCTTTCCACTCACTGTTACACCAGAAATATAAGGAAAATAATTGTTTTCCTTTCTTCAAAGACAGACATCTTTGAAAGTTTCTGCTGCACTTGCACAATGTGGGCCAGGAGTAGAGGGAGATTTCGAAACTCATTTGAATGTCTACAGATGAAGCAAGGTGGCTACTTGGCTTGTAAAAATTACTGTTCTAATTCAATACCTATCTATGTAATTGGGGATGCTTTGAAATGTCCGTGTCTTTAGAATCCTTGATACAGTGAAAACTCAGTTATGTCTGCCAGTACTTCTCAACCTCCATCATGATAACTGTATCAGAGGCCCATGGCGGGCTGGGAATCTCCCGGGTACTGCTGTGATACGGAATTGCTTCTGTCATTGACGACTTTCTCAAGACCTCTGAAGTGCTGGTGTACAGCAGACTGACTGGAGACTATTAGCCTCTACTCGTAGTAACTGACACGTTTCCACAGCCATGCTAACACTGCTGTTGTAAAGTGTCAGTAAAAATAAACTGTACTTTGATACTCATTACTTTAGATGCATTAATAAAGGCTTGATGGCAAAATTAACCTTTAAAAGAATGATGTAATTCCTATGGCTCCCTGGTAGGGCTGCCAATAATTTCCTGTATACAGTTACGTTTCATAGCGTATTCTCTCAACTCCATCAGATATTTATTCAACCAAAGAAAGCACAAACCGCTGAGTATAAAACCACTACTGAGTGCTTGCGGTATCATCCATTAGCATCATCAGTTTCTTGACAGCACAAAGGACTGCAGACTGCCAATAATAATTAAATAGTGCTCCCCACAGTCTTAAGCAGAGGTCCTCTTTGCTCCGAAGAGGAAAATGCAGGTGGAAAATAATAGTAATAATAAACGAACCCAAGCCTGGACCAAGTAACTGTCTTTTACAGAATTGAAAATATCTCCATATACAATATTTATATGACATTTGTGTTGGGCAGAATACACAAACTGAGACATTCTTACGTTGGTCTGCTATTCAACAAGTCCAGCTGGAGGCCGACACGAAGATTTAAGGTGTACATACTGTACCATTCAGATGCACACGTACAACATCTTTACAAATAGAGAAAAACTATTTTTGACAGGTTCTGTTCAAAATGCATTAAAAATCAGAATTGTTGCAACAGTCACAAAACCAAGGGAAAAGAAGACCAAATGTTAAAATAATTCATGTCTTCTGAATGATTTTTGAAGAAGTAAGCCTACTGGTATCTTTCCTGACTGATCTGATTAGACTTGCCATTCTCTACAATACATTCTGAAATGTTTCCACTTTATTTTATCTGGAGAAAAAAATTAAACAAAACAAAACACACAACACCATCCCTCCCCCAGTCTGTTAGCTCACTAACCAAGGGTATAATTACCTACATAAAAATCCTACTGGTCATAAAATCCTTAGCTGTAGATGTATGGGCATCTTCCTCCAATATGCACGCCTACAAATGACTACTGAGATTTATAAGCCATTCACGTACATAATTATTTGCATACTTGGCCAATAATAGTGTTCAAGGTCCCTGTATTTCAAATTGGGTTAAATTAAAGCATATTTTTAGACTACACATTAATAATAAAAAATCTAGTTCTGCAACCGGACCTTAGCATTTGAAGGACATAGCCTTGCAGAAGTAGTTTATAGGAGAGGCCTGAAAATATCTATATGTTCTCTAACGATATTAAATTGATCTTGGGAATTCTTTTCCAGCGCACTTTTTAATAGCCAGACCTAGAAGGACACATTTGTATAACAATGGGAGGTGTGCGGTAGGGATAACCTCGAACTGAAAACAATGTGACTCTTGAAAGCCTTTGGGAAGAAGCTCTAAATCCCACTCCATATTCCATTTTACCCATATCTCTGTTTTTAGTACCATTCCTTGTATTGTTTTTTGTGTAAACTCCATCCTTTCCCAGTTACCTAACATTGCTGTACACTTGCACAGAGGTCACTCAGGTGGCATACAACCCAAATGACTAAACCTTCTTGTTTCCAATCACATTTGTGAGACAAGCATCTGACAATACGTGGATTTTCCTTGTTGTTCTGGCTTCACAATGCATTATGCCAATGGCTTTGAAATGCTGGAAGCAGCTGGGGCTCTTGGTCTTGCAGAATAAATTTCAGAGCCACATCCAATGTCCTTCAAATAGTGGGGTAGTGCTCCCTTAAATCCGCTCCTCCCCACAATATTTCAGAGTTTCCTCAACGTATTGGTGAGTGCTAAGCCTGCTTTGTTAGAATGCTACTTTCAGTGTAATTACATGGTAAGAGGACTTTGCCAACAAAATCCCCATAAATTATTTTTGCACAACAGACCCTGCAGAGCTAGTAATTTGCAACCCTGCCAACTGTACTGATGCAACTCTTCACATGACCGAACAGAAAATCTGATCACTGACATAAGCCACGTTAGAAGTAGCACTAAAGGAACTGGACTGGTTTTTAACCTGGATCTTTTCATTGATTCAGTTTATACCATGGTCCCACAATTATACCAGCACAGCTGAGGGAGACAGCAAACTGCCCTGCACAGATCAAGAAGGACAAGGCAGAACTTCTGAAACTAAATTACTGTTGAAGTGCCCATATCATGTAACTGTTCTCTCAGACTGTTTTAAACAGATGCTCCAGTCTTAGTGAAGATACTTAGTGTGAAGGTGTTCACCTGACTACAGCCTACTGCTGTCCAGAAGCCAAGCTGACAAAGTGCATTTTACAACAGAACTGCACTACAGAGATTTCCATGATTATTTTTTTCTGACTTTCCTTATGCCATAGTCTCCATCTTTGAAGTCATGGAACAGAACATCCAACTAATTCTGTCTGGGGTTAACTTTTCCGGTTAAAAGTTTAGTATTAAAAACAACCCTAGAAAAACAACCACTACCTCTGTCCACCAGATAAATTGTCTTAAAATTGCTAGGCAGCCTGCCCTTCCAAACTTTGCAGCAAGATGGCACCTGTGCCATTAAGAAGCAACATAATAAACTGCAATACTGTAGGCGAGCAGAATGTTTTAAGATTGCCTGCTGTCATGGCAACGTTCACAACCGTCAAAAAAACGGTACTGAAAAAGTAAAAAAGAATTAGCTCAGTTTTTGCTGAAGAATGATTTCTCAACATGACTTACTACATCTGCAAAGGAGCAGAAGCACAACCTCCGTAGCAATAATCTTACTGCACGTTAATGTTTTGCCTAAATGAGAATGGAAAACACTAAATAAGTCCTCACTTTATCTTTTACAAAACTTCATTGTGTATTAGTAGAAATGTTATTCAGTCTGTATTTTCCGTAAAAGTAATCAAAAATTTAAAATTCCAGAAAATTATTTGAAAATATTTGCTGTGCTCTTTCCCTTCTCAAGTGTTCCTTTGGGAATTGGTGAGCAGTAAATTGAATGGATGGAGCCATTCTAAAGTGTACTCTATCCCAGGCACATATAAAACTACGTAGCACACAGGAGTACTCAGACAAGTATAAAAGATCAAATACCACAGAGACTGAACCACTGCGTTCCTCCCCAGGGAAGCTAAAAAGGCAAGATTAATTCTCTTAAATAAGTCCTGCACGCTGCAGCTCCGCTGCCCCTTCTGCTCCACTGGGTAACACCCAAGTAGGAGAACTGGAACCTGAGTCTATGACTTCTGAAGAGCCACGTAATAAACTACCATCTCAAAGGAGATATTGCGCTGCTAATTTTGACCTTGTTTATTGAACTCTGACCAAGTCAACCTTTCATTCTCTCAGCTCCTGATCAACTCAAGATTTCCTGTATGTCCCCCATGAAGGCAAGCCCAATATGAGGTCGTATCTTCTGTGAGATGCTCACAACTTCTGGCTATTACTGTCTTCATTGGATTTCAGGTTGCCAAGAACTGCAAACTGTGATTTACTGAAGGAAGCTCTGTACTAGTTTCATCTGCCACTGGCCCCCAAAGTATTTGACCTCTGCAATGGCCAAATTTCTTTTGTACTGGGGTCTGCGTGAAGCACCTGTCAAACTCAGGTGTCACACAAGAAATGAAACTGATATACATATGACATGAGGACACCAGTGAAGTAAATGTGGAAACCTACACTAACATGAGTGGAATCAGAATTCTGTCCTGCAGCTCTATGTCACGTTCCCCAGCTCTCATCCAAGTAGCACAGAACAGCATGCTTCCCTTCCTGCTTCTGCTGACAACTCAAAGATCTTTGCTCTTTGAATGAGGGCGAAAAGGTTATAAATAATTGTCCAGAACTGGTAACAGCAAGGTGGATATTTATTCATTGGATAGGTGGATAAGTATTCATTCCCCAAAGGCAATGAAGAAAGGAAGAAGATTTGGACCTGCCATGGGAGTTGTGCATACTCCCCTTTTCCTCAGGCATTTTGAAGTCTAAACGGGAGAAAAATAGAAAGGAAAGTGAGACTCATCCCCTTGGAGCTCGAACTGGCAGAAGCTATGCTTCCGCACCCATCGCCCCCGGCATCACTGGCCTCGGCAGCACTGTGGGGGTCCTCCCCGCCTTCCCCACACAGCTGCCTGCTCCTTGCTCCTTACACACAACTACAAGGCACAGCAATCACGTCCCTAAAACTCCCCGGGGGCCTTTGTGTGGCACAGATAGGAGTTCCCTCACCACAGATGTGACGCCGCTGTTACTATTATAAGCTGCGCAGTTTGGAATCAGGGATACAGAGTAGATGTTCAGCCTCCCTTTGCCATTGCACTGCGGCTTAGAAGGACTGTGTGAGAAGAGCTGTTTGTCAAGAAGGCAGGCAGCAGAGCTCAGTGTCTTGCTTCACATTTTTGCCCGCCTCTTCTTCTCCTTCACTTATGAAATGACAGACAGAGCACTAGAGCTGTGGAAGACAGCAAACATGAAAATCAGAGAATCAGATGGGTGATTCCTAGAATAGCTCCTGAGTATCCGAGATGCTAAATGTGAGTGTGTACATGAAACCACCAATAAACAAGTCCCTCAGGCTTATTCACTTTTTATTTGCCTTCCATAGTAGCAACTACATCATCATGCTATGGAGAAGTCATCTTTCAAGTCTTTGTGCTGACAAAGTTGTGACTGCAGAATGATATTCTGTGTGTACTCAGTGATGTGCATTTATCTTCTTGACAAATAAAGGCTCAAAATAGGCCCTATGCCCTCTTTACCACGAATGCGTTTGAGGAAGAAAAATACACAAACATGAAGTAAATAGAGACAAGAGCCTTTTAAGCACTGGAATGCTCCTCTTTGTTGTTAGTATAAGCATACTGAACCACAGCAGGCTGGCAAAAAATCTCAAAAACTAGGTTAAGACTCAAAAGCAACAGAACAAATGCTTTCTTGTGCTGCATCTAAGAAAACTGCTCTGAGCAAGGCTATTTGTCTCTCGGTCATCAAAACAACTTTAACATGAAAGCTGATGCTGTTGAGCCAAACGTATCCTGAACGGATTTTTCTAAACAACAGCACAGAAAGATAAGAGCTATCTTCAGTGATCACATACAGGCTTCAGATTGCCAACGATGAGGCTGTTTAATATTCTGCTGAATCAAGAGAAACAGTACTGACATGACTCACCTATTTTTTCCTTCTCTTCAGAGAATTATTTCTTTCTAACACAACTTAGCACTTCTCTCTACATAGCTAGATCATGAAACAGAAGTTCAGCTGTGTAAGAAACAGAAGACTCCAACCGTGCCAACCACTTGTGTCATTGCGTTTCTATAAATTATCAAGGGAAAGCATGTCAAGTGCATATGCATTAGTTTGCTTGGAGATTATGCATCAAGCAAAATGTTTCCCCTTTGTGTTCCTTATATGAATATGTCATTTAAAGAAGCTTTCTTTCTTTCTTTCTTTCTTTCTTTCTTTCTTTCTTTCTTTCTT
>CM021784.1:11289488-11366163 GCA_011076525.1 Nettapus auritus
TTCTTTCTTTCTTTCTTTCTTTTTCTTTTCAGCTGAATGAACTCCAATTGCAGAAATATCTGCCACTAAGCTAGAAAGCTCTCATAACTCTTCATAATAAATATCAAAGGCTAGAGATCCTCTGAGAGGGAAATAAAGATATCAGATCATTGTACTTTCTCGGAAAATGTTGCAAACTTGTTTACCACAAGACCGCTACAGTCAGCAAATAAAAGGAAAATCATGTTACTACTAATAGTTGTTCCGATCCGGCAAATATTTGTGTTTGTGACATTTATGGAATATCACACAGCAAAAGGAAACTTAAGGGCAATTTTTCAAGTGTTAATACCCACAGCTAGAACCAGGCTTAGTTTCATTTTAATTTCAGAGGGACTTACAAATCAATATACATACAATACATTGGTTGGTGCTTGCCTCTATTAACTTTTATTCACTTCTGTGAAAATGCTCTGTTCCTTTTGGCATTGGTCCTTTGATGCGAAGAAAACACTTTGCCTCACATTTATTTTTCCTGTCAAAGGATTTGGTTTGCCCCCAGACAGATTGCCGTGCCTACTTTAAGGTCGGGAAATGAAAAGTACACATAGACGCATTACCATCATCATCACCGTAATTATTATACATGAAATATGAAACAAAAACAAATGCAATCGTGCGTAATTTTTACAGAACAGACATTATTTAGCAACATAAGCTTTAACAATTTTACACAATTCATTTTTTCTTGTACCCCCTCTCCCAAATGTGATGATGACTCATTTGGAAACAAGGCGGCCTAGGGGCAGCTCTGTCAGCTGGCACGCACAATGCCGAGGATTTATTCCCGGACTGAGCCTCTTGATGCTTGGCTTGGCAGGAATGAGAGACAATGAAATGTTTTAACTAAGTTGAATCAGCAAGGCAGATCCTAGCCTTGTTTGACTGATTTCTACCTGACAATATTTTATGATCCAAGGGGATCCCATCAAGTGCCTTCTACAGAGGCAAGCAGTATGTGTGTTGGTTAAAAAAAACCACAAACATCTTGTGTGCTTCTAGAGGTTACTAATGTCATCTTGGAGACATTCCTTCTTGGATTGAAACTATATTAATACATTTGTCTTATACTTATGCCTAAATCTGACGTGGAACTCCATGTTTTAGACCAGAAATCGGTAAGATTCTTCATTGCAGAAGGAAGGGGCATCAATTAGTACAGACAGAACTTCACAGAATTCACTAGAAACCATCAACATTTTCTAGCATGACCCAAAAGCTACCTAAACAAAAGAAATAAAACTTATGACTTCTTTTTAGGACTAGACAGAAGATTTGGCTTATTATTTTACTATGAGGGGTAGATTTCTGTCTCGAGAACCGGACCCAGTACCTAGGTCAGCCTGCTCTCTGTATGCACAGAAAAATCTATTGCGAGTCATTTTTAGAGTTCATGACTCCCTTTCAAAGTTGAGTCACGGTAACTCAAAAGCTTGGCTTTGGGAGAAAAGGGGTACAAAAAACATTGTAATATCTTTAAACCATCCCTTAAACAAAATGTTCTGGTTTTAATTGTTTATTTGCTTCCGTGGGAATGTTTTATAGTGTGATAAAAATGGCTCATTTAGCTGTCCTTTTGGAATTATGATGAGCCGTTTAACTCAAAAGGCTTGGAAGAAATTACAATAATTGACATTGAAGATGTGTCAAGATAGCAACATTATGCTCTCAGAAAGCTATCAAATACCCTCGCTGCCTTAATTTACTCCATCACATTAGGATACGGCTTTGATTACATTACCCTATGTGTTATTTTTTCCTTAGGAACTACCTTAAACAAAGCCGTAGGGGACAGTACTCTTTGAACAAGGAGCTCGTTGATATTTTGCTTTAAATGTTTTATTCAACTTTTTTGTTATCGTGAGGTACCCAAGAGCAGCTAGGCCAGCAGCTTGCCCCGGCCCTGAGCAGACCCACCAGGACAGCTGTACTGGGGCCACACCAACCTCAGAGAACACCCAGCCTCAGTACAACTCCCTATAGCAAGGCGTGCACTTGGTCAACTTTGAACCTCCTCCAAGACAAAAGGGCAAGGGTGCGTTGAATTATAGTCATGACGGATTTTAATTGTTAAACCAACACGGAATTGCTCCATTTGCCCCGAGCTTTCAGATATGACTGAAATAAGCATCCAGGGACCCTTCTCCTGAGCAGAGGTGCCGTTCAGCCCCCGCCCGTGGGGCTTTGTGAGGCGGAGAGCTGAAAGCTCCCCTCAGGGCGCTCCCCTCAGGGCGCTCCCCTCAGGCGGCCACCCCAGCCCGCGCCCAGCTCCCCTCAGGCAGCCCGCGGGTGAGGCGGGGCGGCCCGCGCGGCCCCTCCCCGCGTCACGTGCCCCGCGGCGGAGCGGGGCGGGGCCGCGCGGCGGCGGCGCGCACCTGCGGCTCCCTCCGCCTTTGTGCGGTGCAGGTGCGGCGCTCCCCCCTCGCGCCCCCCGCCCCGCCGTGACGTCAGCGTGCCGCTCGCGGGGCACGATGGGAGAATCCCGATGCGCGGCGCCTTGAGGCGGCCCCGGCAGCGGCGCTCGAGCGGGGGGGGGGCAGCCCGGGAGGCGCCGGCGGGGGGCCGGGCCGGCGGCTGGCTGCCCGGCTCATCCCCAGCCCGGCCGGCGGCATGGCCCAGCCGCCCCCCTGAGGCGGCCGGAGCCGCCCCCCCGAGACGCCGGTGCCGACGGAGGCGCCCCGCCGCAGCCCGCTCGACGGCGCCGGGGAGGATGCTGCCGCGGCTGGCCCTGCCCGGCTGACGCCCCCCGCCCCGTTCCCCCGGCCCCGCCGTTCCCCCTTCGCCCCGCGGCCGCCGCCGGCTCCATGAGCGCCTCGGCCCGCCCCTAAGCTCCCCCCCCCGCCCGATGGCCGCGTCGGAAGAAGGCACCGGCTGCTTCCCCCCGCGGGGCAGGTCGCACAGCGACCCCAGCGTCCTCACCGAGCCCGCCGCCGCCTCCGGGGAACCCGCAGGTAACGGCCCCGCGCCCCCCGCCCCGCTCCGGGCGCCGGCGGCCCCCGGGGAGCGGCGGGGCGAGGCGGCTGGCGGGGCGCTGCGGGGCGGGGGTCACCATGGAGATGGGGGAAGCCGAGGCAGAGCGAGGGGCTTCCTGCCCCCCGGGGGTAAACTTTGCCCCGCGGGGAGCGGTGTCATCGGCTCGGGGAGCGTGATTAAGGAAGGGGGGTGCTGGGGGCACGCAGCGCAATCGGCGGTACGTAGGGAGGATACGGTGATAAGGGTGGGTTTTTTAAAAATTATTATTATTTTTTCTTAATGATGTTTTCAGCTTAACTTCACTTTGAGGTATAATTGTAAATGTCTGTTGGTGGTGACTCAGTCGTTTCACATTGTCAGAATCTAAGCAGCGATGTCCCCTTTAGGGGGGGGGGGGGGGGAACAACAAATAACAGCATCACTTTAATGCGATGTGATTGCAAGGAGAGGCCCAACAACAAGCTGGAAGCAAAGGCAAAAAGCACTGGGCCATATGAATAGATCTTCGTGCAGGAGCTGGAAGGTTTTGCTGGGAGAAAGGGAGTAATCAACATAGCAGAACACAATGAACGGGGTGTTGATCGTCACTGCCCATTGCAATGAATTCTAAACCTAGGAATGGCTTTGGGGTTTGGGTCAGGCACCGTCCGCCTGAAAGAGACAGTTCCTGGATGCAGTCTTGGACTGAACTTTAGTTCTGGCCCTTGTCAGGTTACTGAGTAAATAAGATATTCCAGGTTTTTTGATAAACCGGCTACGCTGCCTCCTTCTGAGCCAATGAGAATATTAATAGTTAACTATTTTAAGTTTTCTCGTTAATTTGTCTTCCCAAGTAATTCTGAGCACCTTGCTCGGGAGTGAAATACAAATTAAATTAAGGAAAACAATAGATGATTTATCTCCAATGCCCAACTGTTCCGATACCCTAAGTAAAGGGAACAAAGGACTCTTCTAACGTGAACTGCTCGACTCACTCCCAAAGGGGCAATCTTGCCTGAAAGGAATGTATGTTTCTGCCGCCTGATTTCTGAAAGCAGAAGTGGCTAATGAAAAGAAGATATATGCAATCTCGCTTTTAATCCTCAGTGTTATTTTCTGCTAATCGATTATTTTGACCTTTGTGAAATACACAACAAAGAAAGTATACAACATGTCTGACACGTAGACAAAGATATAAATATTCTACTTTTTGTAAGGAAACGGAGCCATCAATACTAAGCAGCGTTTTTCCCCCTAATACAGATTTCATCAGATAAGGCAGTGTCCCATTGCATGGCAGAAGCTATACTAATATGCAAGAAAAGATGTCTTTTATGGTATCATTATATACATACAATACGTGGAGAGAAACAAAGGTGATAAATGACTATGGGTTTTGTCCAGGTAGGTATAAGTAGTTGGTAGCAGAGTTAGCGTGTTTGGTAAGCTTTTCAGGTTTTCCATGTACTAATTTAATTTTGTTTATCAAATAGTATTGAGCACCTGGATGTTTCAAACTGATAATAAAATGAACACAAATTACTTATTTAAATAATATTTTACCCATATTGTAAGTAATCAGTCTGAGTAATTTAATGCAATCAGCTACTCAAAAACCTGGAACGTAATTCATACTGCTGTAAGCATTCTATATGCTAAACTGTACAATTGTACTTTATTTTGTGATGTTATTCTGGAAAACAACTTTGTCATTAGATTATCAACACAATCATATCATTTTTTGACTCTCAAGTCAAAAGAAAGTCTTAGGAGCACTAAACAGTAAGAAGTTTGTGTTTATATCCCAATCCTGCTCACAGACCAGTGTTGTAGAGAAGGAAGTTTGAACATGTAGGATTCCTTGTAGGATTCCTTGTTCATTTAATAATGAACATAACGCATAACGAAATGCATGAACAGGCGTTTTCATATACAGTTAAATCACAAAGACAAATAAGCTAATAGCAAAACAATAGTCACTGAAGGGTCACTACAAAAACAGTCCTACTTTTGTATGGCGTTGGAATAATGCTGTATTCTTACCAGAGATTTAGTCTTGTTTTGCAACATTGTCTTGAATGCATGATGAGGTCAAGAATTATTCTGCACCAATTCATGTGGCTATGTCTACCCTATGGGAGGATATCAAGGTTGAAAATGTGGTGGTAGATGAAGCCAACTCATATCCTAAAGATTTTCCCAGTGTTCACATGTTTGTTTGTTTTAATAGGCATAATTTATATTCTTGACCAGCAGAATTATAGCTTTTTTTCTTTTTTAGCCAAGCTTTATCCAGGAGAATTTTCAATGATGCTAAACTGCTAAAGTAGGGGTGGAAGCATATAGCTCTTCATGATTTTCATGTGTTAATCTAAGAAAATTCTCTGATGCAATGCTTCATTTTCCTTTTTCTCTCAAAACACCAGCTTGACAGTTGCACTGACTGTAGGAAGCATGGTTACAAGACTTGCTGGCTGTCTTGCAAGTTCAAAAGCCTTTATCACTGGACAATACAGTGATACTGAGCAATATCAACATCAGACTCAAGGAACTAAGGATGAACAGACTGCAGATGGCAAGTGTCAGTTCACCTTCCTATTGTAATCTGGTTAGCTTTCATTTGCAATTATTTGATGAACTGTTGCTTGAGGTCAAATCTCAAAGGGAACTTCCCATGTGAGAAAAAGCACCTTTTTTTTTTTTTCTTTTTTTTCTTTTTTTTTTTAAGGACTTACTCTTCTTCTAGCATGAAATAACTAAGTAACTGGCTGGTTCAAATAGCCTTAGATCTTTTCTATGAAAGGATAGAAGGTAGGAAAAAAAATAAGTGAGAAGTTCTGGACATTCACAGTGCTGACCGATGGCAGCAGCAGCTGCAATTACTCCAAGCCTTGAACAATCAAGACTTCATGATAAAGCTTATTATCTACTGTGATTTTCTTTACAAAGCAATCACTGTAGAAATGAAAAGCTATTCTATAACCTTGGCTATTAGAGGAGATGTAATCTTTACAGACTACAGTGAATTTCATAACATGTTAAAAATAACACGTTACTAACATCTTATTAAATGTTCCAGTAATAAATAAAATAAACAAGGTGTTCAGTAAGCTAGACTAGAGGCACTTAATAGCTACTTATTCTAAAACAGAAATACAAATTTGCTGATTTAGATCCTTCACATGCAACTTGAATTAAACAGCAGCTCCTCACAGTGAGCAAGTAAGACACCAGAGCTGTGGGCTGAGAAGAAAACATGGACTAAGTTATCTGGGGCAGGCTCCACTGACAAATAGGTAATTTCCTCCAGCATTTAAGTGGTACGTATAGTTCCTATTCTTAGCAAAGGGAATACTGGAAACAGTATGGGAAAGGCAGGAAAGAATCAGTGTTCCTTTGTTTCAATTGAATTAGTAATTCTCTCCTTTAAGATAAAATAATGCACTTCAGCCTGTGATTTTAAGCAAACTATTCTATGGCTGGTGAGCAATATTTTCTGAGCAGTCCCAGCAAATGCTGGTTTTCATATTTCATTCTTTACTAAAGCACGCTGTCGCATTGAGTGTGCAGGAATTAAAAAGGATACGTCCTGAATTTGAGAAACCCACGTGAAAATATTTGTCTTGCTTAGAGACTGGCTTAAGACTGGACTGTTTTTAAGAAAGTTAATTTCATTTTTTCTTATTATGCCATGACTTAATGCCAGATTCACAAAGAAGAGTCACAATTAACACCACCTGAATCTGTAAATCTCTCATAGGAGAGATCTCCAAAATCAGAAGCATCTTTCCCTGCTGCCATGAGGATAGCTGCCTAAAGTCCCATCCTTTTCACTGAGTTCTGGAGGAGGACAGAAAACACTACTGTATCAGATTCTAGGTGTAAAGATGGAGCTTGATTGTAAATCTGGGGTTAGCAATGAGCTGAAAAACTATTCTAAAAATACCACTGACTTCCATAACTTCAATGGAAAATTTGGAAGCGGTTACAAAAGCTTAAAACCGATAAAACATTAGCTAAGTTACAATTAAAAAAGGTGGTGGAAATTGAGTCAAATGGCAAAGGACAGCAATCACGTAAGAAAACATAACACAAGGAGGGATATTAATTCCAGTGATCAGAGTTCTGTTTCTTTTCCCTTTCTCTTTCCCTTCTTCCATCTCTCCAGGGAAGGATCCAGAGAGAAAGGAGTGTCTAAAGAGGACAGGGATATGAAATGTGAATCAGATTTGAACATTACTATCTATCTGAGAAACAGTGGCAGGAAACCAAAATACTGCTCTCATTATATCCTTCCAGCAGTCAAAGGGCATAAAAAAGATGGACAGCCTCATCTGATTCATAGTCATAAAAGAGGGGGCTCCACAGAATGAAGAAGAGCACACTGTGCCAAAGCTACCTGTACTTCAGGAGAGACAACTGAGACAATGTGAAAATATTGCAATTATCCCTCTCAATTTTGGGATAATCCATTTTAATTTGTAGAAGCATACATTGTATCTTGCTCTCTATGCCGCTACTTTTCCTCCCTGGCACCATGCGCTTAAGGAATGACTTCTCAGGAGCGGCAATACTGAGATCTTCAGTGGACACTGCCAATGGTCTACCATGGCCTCCACCTCCTCCAGTGCAGGAGCTGTACCCAGGCACGGAGCTGCTCTGGTGCCAGCAGCAGTTAGCTCTCGGTAACAGCTGTATTCACACGAGTTCTAGAATGCTGCTTGGAGAAGAGTGATGGAGGCTTCTCAGCCACTACACTGTGCTGTGGGGTGCTTCAAGATCTGCCAAGCTAAAGCTGCTTCAAGATAGCTGTCCCAGATATGTACAGCTATGTTGTTGCCAGGCGCCAATTCCCTTTTTATTTCTTCTATCATGTGTAATCAGCAGCACTGAATTAACTCAAGGAGAGAAGACTGCATAAAACTTAAAAGTCCTTCATTGCTGTTCTTAGTTATCATAATTCAGAACTTCTGTAGCAGGAATGTTCTTGTATTTTTTTAGGATGTTAAGAGACTTGACATGTTATGTTCCTCTCACGTTGCCTGTGCCTGGGCTGAAGACGGTCATCACCTGTAACCCGGCAGAGCCTCACAGGCACTCTAAGGCCGTCAGGCATCTAAGTAACGCCTGGGGCAGGTCTCCAGGCAATGAAGCATCAAGTATAGGAATGTTCTGTACTAGGGCTTTTTCTTGTTATTTATTATTATTTTTAAAGCTTTAAGCTAGCCTGGATAGATTGTTGCTTCCTTCATATGCCTACCATTGATTCCTCACAACTTTTTACTGTTGTTTTATGCCAATAAATATTTTAATTAACAATAATCGCTGACATACTTAATTCTTCAACAAGTTTGCTCAGTTTGAGTCTTGTGCATGGCATTAGGGGGCTTGTTAGCAACTGGAATGCGTAGGAAAAGCTTAGCTTCTCCTCCTGCACCAGGAAACTAAACAGGTAAACTGCACAACGTTGGAAGCTACTGCCAGGGAAGGTTTGAGAACCCCAACACATATTGAAAGTCCAGTGTAGTAGGTTTGGGCTGCAGATGCTTGTAAGGAGCAAAGTAAAGGCAAAGAGAAATGGGTGCAGCTGGAGTGCAGACACAAACTAGCGCCAGCTTTTAAAATCTGCTCCAGTGATTTCTTTTTCTGCAAAACGATTCGTTCCAGGCCCATAATTCAGGAAAAAACAAACAAAAAAACAACTTGTAATCATGTGCATAAAACGTGCTTAAGACTCAAGACAATTAATAGCAGAGTGAGTGTCAGGACAGGAAATGATGCTGCTCACGCCCTGCCTGTCAGCTGGCTGGTGCTGTCATCCTTTTGCAGTCATTCAGATCACAGCACCGTAAATCAGGGCCTTGCGGTCTTATCCGTGATACGCTTAGTTATTGTGTAACTTTTCAAATTTGATACTAACGCTTGAGCCAGGCTGCCTGTTAAATGTATTTTGTTCTACCAGAAATATTTTGGTTTGCATTTCATTTTCTTGTATCACCCAGCCTATTCTGTTAATAAAGTTTGTTTGCCTCGCATCGTATTTCTTCTGAAAAAAGAAGTGTGCCAGGTCTCCTACACCCTTTCCCAACAGTACTAATTTATGACCAAAATTAAATAAGCTTGGAAGTAGCTTTGCTCCAGTTTATGACTTTACCATATTTTTCATTTATATGAACCTTTGTGATATTTTAAGTTCTCTCACTCAAAGTCAGAATGTTTCTGATCTAATTCAACAAAAGGGCTCCCAACTGAAACTTACTGCTCCACATATATTTAGTTCCTCGCGTGATACCATAGGGACTATAATGAGGAACACTCAGCAGAGACTAGAAACGTGCAGATATTAATTTACATTCCAGCTTAATATCCCATTTCCATTGAAATCCAATTTTTATTCCTGTAAGACTCCTTAAAACATTTATTTGTCAAATGTGCAGTTTTTTTAATGACATCGCACCAGAAAAATCGTCACAGTATTTCCAAGTAGCGCGATGCTAGTTACCCTCTAACAAAGGAGCCACTGTGCTTCTGGGAAGCTCATTTTCTTTCTTATCAAATCCCTGGTCCCTTGCTGATTTACCCCAACCCCAAGTCCCTGTCACGCAGGGAAGCAAGCCCAGGACTCCCTCCTTCTCTCTGTCCTGCAGCAGAGCATCTCCTCCTAGCCCAGAGACGCTCCCCCTGGTTACACAGCCCCAGTGTGCTGCTGCTCTGTTACTCCAGGTGCTGTTTGCTCTCCTGTTCTCAGTGCTACCAGCAAATCCTTGGGGCACACAAACGATTGGGTCTACCCTGGCGTATCAGAAGTAGCTTAGGTAGTCTGTCACGTATCAGTGAAAAGCTTTTCACTGATACCTGGTCTAGCAGTTCCTCACATCCTTTGTTTCCCTTGTAGAATCAGAATTTGTTAGTTCTAGAACATTTTACGTGTTCTGTTTTTAGTTCCTGGGAATCCGCTCTCGTACACCTTGTTATGTGCACGCAAGCTCCTTCGTCACAGTTGTGTTTGGTGGCTCCTTCCAGTTGTGTTTGGTGGCAGCAGCTAAACTCCGGCATTAAAAGCAGCAGGGATGATGTTGCACACTGCAAACAATGCAGTTTTTTTTAAATATAATTTTAATATTGATATCAAATAATGCATTTGCATCTCACTGAAGAAATTTTTAGGCCCAAAGTACACAACCATCAAAGCAAAAAGGGCCTTGTTCAGAGTTGCAGTATCTCTCAGATCACACAGAGAAATATTACTGGTCTCTCCTACACTCAGTACAAAGGGCGTTTCTGTTTCCCTCCTTAACTCTTCAGATGTTTTTATGTATCACAAAAGAACTATCCCAGATTACAAAAAAAGATTCAGGCTCAGATTCTCCAAACAGATTTCTGGCCTCAGCAATACCTATGGGCCATAACCCAAATAATGCGCCATTGTGCCAGCTGCTGTGCAGCATATAAAGAGAAACTGTTCGGGCTTTAAGTAGTTTTTTCTAATTTGAAAAATACATAAAACTGTGGAATAAAACAAGCGTTTCTCATATTTTTACACATGGTGAATTGAGATTTAATAAATTTGCCTTCCCTGAGTTTCTGCAGGAAACCAGTGGCAGCACTGGAGGCTGACTCTGGATTTTGTAAGGCCCAGTTCTCATTGCAAGGTTAGAGAACCTTGATTTATTTATTTATTTGTTAAATTTATTTATTTAATGTAGCTACAATGTCTTGTTGTGTAGCTTCCAATGTCTCTTATTACAAATAATAGAGAAAACAGTAGAAACAATAGGCAAGTACATCTTGGAAGTTGGTTGAGTTAAGGAGAAAAATTCTGAAACAATGTTCTTTGATGCCTGATGTTACACTGGCCTCAGGTAAGTCTGGTCTTCTACTTGGAGAGTTAGCACAAGAATTTCTATTTGTTAAAAGCCTTCACAAATAGAGTCTTTGTGCTGGATCTTGGTTCACTTAGTAGGAGAACAAAGAGAAGCCATGGGCTTTTTGATGAAAGATGGAAAGGGATTTTTAATTATGTTTTAGTACGTGTCCTTACCCTTTACAACTAATTGACCTTCTAAAGACGTTTTTGATGCTAAGTACAGGTAGCTGGGAACTTGACAGAGAGAAATTTAAATCAGAAAATATCTGCTGTCCACCACTTCCCCTCCTCTTTTCTTCCTGCTCAGCCTTGGGCAGGCACGTATAGACCAGTTTTTAATTTAACAAGGATGGAACAACAAAAGGATCAGTGAACAAGCCCCCCTCCACTAAGTTAGGCAGTACGGACACTTGAACAGAATGGAAATGCTATCACCTAGTCTACCGAGTACTGAAACCTTGTCTTATCTTTCTTTCTTCAACATTAGAAGTTTTAAACAAAAGTAAACTGCAATTTTGATTGCATACAATAAGTACAAGTACTCAGATTGAATTTGCGCATGTAATAAATTGTGCACACAGTTGATTCTCTGTGCAAAGCAGATAAACTCATATGTCTTTCAAATATTAAAGCCTTCACACTTCAGCTATGAATGATGATGATGTTTTAAGATTAGTCAGTCGATTAATGTTTGCGCCACACTTGTAAAATGTAATGAGTTACATAATGCTAGGAGTCACGTTTATCTGGAAACTGTTCACTTTATTTAATGGGTAGCTAAGTAACTATTAATCTTTCACAGCCTTCAGGTTTGGAACTCTTTCAGAGCTGCCCAATTCATGCTGTAATTAATGGGTTACACCATTTGTTTATTTATAACATTACGGCATTTTTTAACCAAATTTGTGGCTTTGTATTTTAACATTTAACACCTAGAATTAATTACCCTGGCTTTTCTAAGCAGGTCAGATCTATAAATACCAAAGACTAAGTAACGCTAAATACAATACCTTCATTTTGTTTCTAAATGTAGCCAGAGTTTATATGCTAATACAATGGATTCTCTGTGCCCGTTAAATCCCATACTTTTGTTTGGAATTCAAGTTGATGTATGGCATAATGTATACTCAATTTATACATGCCCTAGAGAGCACATCATGTAACTACTTGAAGCAGTTCAATAGCTTCATGATTGAGTCTGCATAAATATTTCAGTAAGATGATCTTAATCAAAGAGAAACTCAGTGTCCGCAGTAAGGTAATATCCCATTATCACACATGCTTCATGTATGCAAACCTGCGATTATCACTGAAAACAGTCCTTACACGTAAAGCTCTTCTGATTGTTGTATACAATGAAGAGACAGTTCACGTGTTCACTTCCTTATTCTAGTACAGATATATATTTATTTATCATCCTCAATTAAATATTTATATATTTATTTATCATCCTCAAACCATTCCATCCCTGCATAACCAGCAACCGGACCTAGATCACCGCACCACATCCTGCCAGTGAAGCCTTCAGCCTTTTCCGAGGGCTGCTACACCCCTCGGGCCCTGCCGTCTTCCCCATGCCTTGCCCGTATTGATCTCTTGTGAATCTGTCACATTTCATCCAGTTGCCCACAGAAGTCTGCATCTTAACTCAATCAAACAGCCTGCACCCAGACTTCTTTATAATTGGTTGGTTAGTTTTTTTGTTTGTTTTAAATCCTTATAAGAATATGAGAAATGCTGCACTGGGTCAGAACAGTGGTCCATGCAGTCTAGGACAGGGTTCTTGACTGTGGCAGTAGAAGATGCTATTCGGTAATCAGGGACAGCAGTCTTTCCTAGCCTTGAACTCTGACACAGGCTGGAAGCAAAGCAAAGGGTGGCTGAGCGAACAGCCATGAAACCAAAATGAAATATGCATGGCCAGTCTTCTGTGTCTGAGTTTAGATAACATGCACAAGTGCTGATGCTTAGGACAAGTTTGCTCGCCATCTAGAACCAGCCAGTTTGTTTCAGGAGTAGAGAGGAAGTGATGGTAGAAGTGAAAAAAAAAAGCAGTCAATAAGTGTGCCTCAAACGACAGCTCAGAGAAGGGGGGGGCATTTCAGGAGCTACTGCAGAGATGGGAAGAAAAGTTGTACAGACTTCCACTGGCATGCCCTGGGAATCCAAGCTGTTGGGATTGTTTCATGAACTTGGGTCTGAGTGGTGGCCTCTGCAGCTACCTAAATCCCTTGCCTCTTTGGGCAGCTCAGAACGCATAATGTATGTAAGCCTGCCTTAACTGGGCTTCTCTGAGATTTGTGATTTGCGGGCAGGACTCTGATAATTGTGTAAACTCTGCATTTATAATGATGGAAGAAAAGAAATCCAAACTAGGTTTATTTATTTATTTTTCTATTTCAGCAGCTATGCGGCTTTCTGGGATGACCAGTTCAACTTAACTCCAGCTAAAATGCTTACTTCTGTCACATTTGGCTCATTTGGCTTTGCTCTATTTTACAATGCCTAGCAGCAGAGAATAAGTACTCAGAATACTAGCTCTGCACAGAAACGTCTAGAAAAGAGCACGTGGAGCCTAGCACTCTACTCCATACAAATTCTCCACTTGTTGACTGTGAGCCTAAAATGACCAATTTCTTGTTTAACTCAAGCAAATTAATGGAAAAATCAGACCTGAGGTAAACTACTCGTGTCACTTCAGATTTCACATGCGAAATACTTCATTCTGGAGAACCTAGCAATCTGTAACACCGTTTCCCGGGAGTGAGTGAACTTTCTGTCACCTGGCAATCTCCTATTATTTAGGAACACAAGAAGTCCTGAAGAACTTAGTATTTTACTACAAACTACTGATACTAATTCAAAATGGAATGGTGTGATACCAAAAAAATTACATCCTCACTGAAACCATGACTCTGCTAGATCCGTAATAGCAGCACATATCAGCCATAGCCTGAGGCTAGTTTACGTGAACCCTTGCAGTAGTGGTTAACTTAACAGATGACATGATCAGATGCTTATTTTCTTAAGGCAAGCATAGGGTATGTGAACAACAGCTGTCAGGATAGATAGCGAGTAGACTTTTTGGTGTTACGGTGTACATTTTGTGCTGTAATTCAACCAGAAGAAGAAACTGAAAGGAAGCCATGTAAAAAGATCATTCCAACAAGCAAAATTATAAAGAAGTGCCCTTCAAAAATCCAGAATATTGCACGTGAATGAAAGTGCTTTAAGATGGGTCCTTAACCCGTAACAGAAATGTATCCTGATCTCTCTTCTCTAGTCCAAGAAAGTATTTGGCATTCTTCCTGTCCTACTGAGTTGAAGCTTTCCTATGGTCTCCTGTTCTCTTGTGAGAAGGTAGAGCTTGTTGCCACTTTTTCTTAGTTTTCAGTCTGCTTTTTCTACAATTTTTACATTTCTGCCGTCTAGTCCAAGTTCATTCCATTAGCTAGTACTTCTGCCTTAGAAAATGTGGCAGCCCCCTGCACCTCTCGAATTATTATTCTAGAAATAGAATGGGTGGTAGTAATGTAACAGAGAAACCAAGAAATCCTGCCTTCCTATGGTTTCAGCATTTCCAGTCCTCAGTTTAACCTTAACTGTCAAAAAATCTCATTTATGACTTATGACTGAAGCCTCTGCTGTATAATGAAGTGTCAGTCTGGCTGAAAACCGTTCCCCTGGGGCTCTCATAGTGTCTCTCCTGTGTTGATGCCTTACTGGTAAGCAAAGCTGACCTCACACCGAGGCCTTCCAGGTAATACTTAGTAGGGTCAATAGTGCCCTTTTTCATGAGCTGTATCCTTTGCTGAAAGTTGCCATTAAAGCTCTAAAGTTATTGTGGGTGACATGAGATGAAAAGGGATTAAATAACCCTTATTTCTGGAAGAAGAACCTAGGAGCAAAAAATAGAAGAAGCTGTGTTCAGTAACTTGCTGTTCTATTTATATATTCCTCAGTCTTGCTCTCATAACACTCCTTCTAGGATGTGTTTAGGCTTTATTCCAGCACATCAAAGGCCTCTGTTTCTTCTGTGAACTTATTCACTCTCCCAACCCCCCCCCCCAAAAAAAATCTATGACATGGGGCAGTACTCATCTATCTTATTCAAGAGATGATATTTAATATAATCAGCTCTCTTGTGTCCTGCACCTGCAAAAAATTCATTCTACTTCCCATCTTGGACTTTAATATTTCTGTTTCTCTGTCCAATGAGCATTTTAGACATATTTCTCAGTAACTCATTAAAAAAAATACAGAAAATTGCCAAGAGTTTCTGCATTCTGAGGTCTTAGTTTCTTTGGCTGCTCTAATGAAGTGATTTGAAATGAGTTAAGTTATTGAATATGCTCCTAGCAGCAACCATCAACATATCAGTAGAGTGAAATTGGCCCTAAATTTTGGTATAAGTAGTATAGGATGATGTTTTCAATCTATCCAAACATACAAGAGAAGGAGAATAGAAGGAGAATACATCTTTCTGTATATCTTATCTATCTGCCTATTTGTGTTTTTCATCCTATTAAAGGAAATGGAAGCCTACTTCTGGTAGGTTTAATTAATTAGTATTTAACACAAGAAATCCCCCTGCAATTTGCCATCAAAGCACTGCAGAAATGTTTTTTAGATCTTGTTAGATGATGTAAAGTCTGAGAACAAGAACTACTTCAGAACAGATTAAATATACATATCCTAGCAGAAAAGAAAGCAGAACTAGGTACCCTAGATTTTCCAAATTGGCTTTGATTTTAGATAGTTTCTTGAAGAGAAAGGAGAACCTGAGGTATAGCATCAAGTCTTTTCAGAAACACTAATTTTTAAACACCAGAAAACTTTTTTTTTCCTGCTCTGTGTTAACAATCTGAGTTTTAGCCTGATAGCGTCTATTACAATGAAATTTTACTGACTTGGAAATACCTCTTCTGACAGAAAGAAACAAATCTAAGCATATCAGAGCCAACGGGAATGCATACGGTTTAGGATTTTGTTGTTGTTACGGATCATAATGTTCTCATAATACAAGAGAGATTACAGAAATATGGCATAGTCTTATTTTGTCTGACATTGTACAGAAAGAAAGACTTAAAGGATTAGTCTTGATAACTTGGCTGTTCCTTTGCAATGTATTGTGATATAATAAGAAATAATGCACTGCATATCCCGAACATAAAAGAGAGCCTCTGGTCAGAATCTCGTTAATGCCAGAAATGATTTAAAGCTAGCTCACAGTCCCAGTTTTCTGTCCCAGAAATGACAACACAAAATGTAGCGCCTCTTATTCTAATACTCCATAAGAGTATATCATGCATATCATTAAGATATCATTCAACATTTCCACACGACTGATTCACTGCTCTCCATTGTTAGAAACCTGAGGACAATACAAGAAAGTAGGATTAGGTTTTAGGTGGAAGCTGCTACTCTGACAAGGAATGAAACTATCTAGCTACTTGCTTTTCCAAAGTCTGTTGAGAGGGATAGACTGAAGACACAGAGTGGTAGAACTGTTTTTCACTCAAGTGAGCTAAGCACCTAATTTACACATTCATTAGACACAAAGCTGCTCTCCCTGTGCTAACAAATCACCATAATGAAGTCTTTACACACCCACACACATTTATACACATGCTGTTGCTCAGCTTGCACCTGCAATGATGGTGAATAGATGTGTAATTGCATATATAAGTTGTTGAAAGAACAGCTACTAGGCAAGGTCTATATAGCTATAGGAAAGCTCCCCCCCTTTTTTTTTTTTTTAATTAATTTATTTTATTTATTTATTTATTTATTTTTTATTTTCTGTACATTGCTATGGTTGGCAACTTTTTGGAAGCTGCTTTACCACATAAATCCTGCCCTTCCATTACACAGCTCTCAAAGACTTTTCCAAGGAGCCTGTACCAGCTCTATGGCTTTCATCAGGTCATGAAAAGTGCTGGACACCTGGTCCATTGGCTCCTGTCTCTTGCAAAGTCAGGGAGCTGCGAGCCTCCCAGCTCCTCCCTGCCTCTGATAAGCTCAGAGCAAGGGCAAGTGCCAGAGAGCCAGAGTTCAAATGTGCTTGGGTCTTACAGCTAAAGCAAGATTTCTAAAAGGGGTCAAAAACTGCTACTAGAAATTTTTCCTGAGAATAATACTATATGCTAAAATCTCCAAAATTTGTCCTGTGTGCGTTGCTAACAGCAGTACTGTATTTCCTGGCTTAGAGCTTTCAAGTCGGATACCACACTAATGTGAGAATCCCATCTACAGAAGGGCCACTTCAGAGGCCTGAAGCCATACCATTTTACAAATCCACTCGTGTTCCAAACCTTAAAACCTTATTGTGAAAAATTTAATTATACCTCCTCAAAATCAATATTTTTTCCCCTCATTTTCCGTGTAACATACATCTGTGCACAAAACAAAAGCACTGAAAACTTGGATGTTTTGTATCCTCCAAAAATAGCACCGAGATTCCTTTGTAGGCATTTTACCCATGCAACAAGCCGGATGAGTGACCCAGTGCTCCTGCTCTCATCTCGTCACTTGGGTAGCTTTCAGAAGGTATGACTTCAAAGAACTGCTGCAAAATAGCGTGTCTGGAGTGGTTTTAAGTAGCTGCTTCGTTTCATTATTTTTCTGCCCACAACTCCCTCTGCCTTCTGAGATACAAAGAAGTCTCCATCTATTCCACTGCCATCTAAGTCTATTAGAGGTGACAACCTTGTTATTTAGGATTATTTCTCATGACAGATGGGTTATTTACAGCAATTGTTTCCCAAGACATACATATTATCATTTCCATAAAGTGGCAGCAGCTCTGGAATCGCAAGTATCACAATGTATTTGTTTAGCCTTACCCATTTCTGTGCAAACCACCCAATTCAAAGTGGCTCCAATACCAGATTCCCAAACCAGAGCTATTTGAATAGCAATGATATTCTTCTCTTCAGAGTCTTGTCTGAAATGTAATACTTCTAACTATAATGGGCATTTGAGTTTTTCCTTCACTGTCCATCCGTTTGTTGGACTGGGGACAATGGGAGCTCCGTGTTGCATGTATAAACTGGTGCTTTGCTGTGAGACTATCTGCATTATTTAAATACATGGACACTAATCTGTGATCCAGTCTCAGGCCTTGTGCTATGACATCGCCCACATCCATTGAAAATTGATTAGATACACACAATCACTAGTTAACTGCAGTATCTCCTAAGAAGGCTATTTTATATAAGTGAAAATAGGAGTGGAATAATAGACAGATTTCTCTAATAAGCAAGCTTATGCCTACTTTACCAGTAGGTGATATGAAGGAGCTGTTCTGCTTACCCTGTCCTAACAGCACAGGGACATTCCGTGTGGTGTCCCATCAGCAATAGCTCTGGTAATTAGAGTCGGTGTGTGGTCCAGGTCCTGATGGTAGTGGATGGCTTTGGGGTTTGGTTCTTTCCATTGCTATTGTTCTTCAAATCTGATTTTAAAGTATATAGCTAGATTCTGCTGCACTGCAGCTATGGTCAGGCTCTAGGATAAGTTCTAGGACGGGGAGAGTAGCCATCAGGTTTTATTAATTTTTCAGTTTTTACCATTGTTGCTGAGAAAAAAAATGTAATTGCAGCCATTTTGGATGGGATGACGTAGGAAAAGGAGAGATAAGGAGAGGGTGGGAGCTGTCACCCTTTTAGGTTTATATTTTGGTGTTTTCCTGTCAGCACATTAGATGAAAAGCACAACCCAAAGGATAGTCTGGGTTTCGACATTTCCCTTCTTCATTGCTTACATCACTAAAAGTCCATCAAGCCTTCAGTCACATCCTCAGACTAGTTCCAAGTGAGCTTAGGAGAGGCCAATTTAGACGCCACCTTTGGCCCTAATCTCCATATGTAAGAGGTTAAGGACTGAATTTCAGCGTATGAAGTAGTAAAAGAGCAGTTTCTCTAGGACAATTTAGAATGCAGAGCCAGAGATGAAGCATTTTGAGCATTGTATGAAATGAGAACAAAGGCTTTAAAATCAAGAGGGTTTAAGTGTGGAACGATCTTGTACAAGTGCTTGGGCAAATCTAGTCTGATAGTCCTTAAGAAATATTTAAAAAACATACGCTTTTTCCTTTTTTCTTCCACCAAAAATTACATTTACAGTTTTAGCACACACTCTTTTTCCAGAATATTCTTATTCTCCCCTCCTGAAAAGGACTTCAGAAACTCCAACCCCAACAGAAATTTGCCCCTACCCCCAAAGGGGGAGAGGTCAGTGTGTCTGTAACTAATTTACTGGTAATTGCTTTTTGCACTCGGATCACAGACAGCATAAAGAAAAGTATCCCATGTAAGAGTATGGATATATTACAGAAATTATTTATATTATAAATTTATATATACATGCATATATAATGTATATATATAGTGTGTATATATATATATATAAATATATATATATATATAAAAAAAGTATGTAACAGAACATCTAAAGTTTGAAGTGGCTCAAATAACCCTTCGTGACGATGTGACTGAGCCCCGCTGGGAAGGACAGCATCACTGCTATTGCATGTGGAATTCTTGTTCTGTAAACAACACAACTTCAGTCCTTCTGGGAATACTGTCGCCACTTCAAGAAAATGTACACTTTGCAGTTTGTTAGTTATGATAGAACGGTGTTAACTAAACAAGAGATATAATTAAGTGACCTGGGGAAAGAAGCAGAATTTTTCAGCTACTCATAATTTTGTAGTTGATTTAGCCATTCACCTAAAACTGTGATGCAGAGCAAGTAATTACACATGTTAATGGCAATCACAATAACTAACGGGCATACTTCAGTGGTTCGCATATGCACCCAAGGGATTTTTGTGCATACAAATGATTTGTGTATTTCAGCATCTGATTTTACCAATTTTCTTCACTGTATGTATAAAACTCTCTTTTATACATTGCTGCCATGCCTATTTCATTTTGTACAATATTTTATGCTAAACATTTAAAACATTTAAGCACACAATTATCATTGATGTGTATTTTAGCCAAATTATTCTATTTGTAACTGACTGATGGACTGCTTAAACAGATTGGGTGAACAAGCTCTTTTTTGTTGTTGTTAATCAAGAACTGATTCATAATCTGTTTGTCTAGTTTTAAGGTAGATGAAGGGCTGTCATATTTACTAGAAATACAGAAATTCTAGAAATGGAACTTTGAAAAATCCCATTATGTGTCTTTGTGCCCTTTCTTGAGAATCTATCTACCTACTTACTAAAGAGTTGATAGCACAGCGATCAGAATTTGGCCAGACTGCTCTTCCTCCTTTATATTTTTTCTTTACTTCAATGTTCCTTTGTTATTTTAATTTTAAATTATTATTATTTTTAAGACTAAGTAAGTGAAGCCACTGAATGACTACCCCACATCCCTGTTCTTTACATTCTGTTTTCAGTTTCCCAACATTCACTTTATTTATCTTGCCACAGTGGACTTAAATGTGGCCAACTTATTGATTCTGAATTGGTTAAAAAAAAAAAAAAGGTTATCCTGCATTGGTTAAGAGAGGGAGTGGTTTTTCTGGAGCTGCATACCCACAGGTATGCATCTTCATAGAGCAGAAGAGGACAAAATCGTCTCCTACTCATTTAAAAATTTTAGTTTCAGTGACACCCACTGTGGTCTGAATGAACCAACAACTCAGGAGCTGACATGAGGGATATCTACTTTCACCTACTCTTGGTTTGACCACACTTCAGTGTGGTTTGATCATACCTTTTTTTTTTTTTTTTTTTTTTTTTTTTTTGTATGTCTTCACTTTTGGAAAGTTCTGATGAGATTAGCTTTGAGGTATCTGTACAACCCATTTCACCATGAAATTGAAAAAAAGAAATGGCAAAGAATCCCCTAAACTCAGAGAACCAATGTTCGTAGGAGGACAATTCAGAAAGTTTCAGCTGTATCTCTGATGTGGTTTGGCAGTTTTATAATGCAGCTAGACTTTTTTTTCAGGGAGCCGCATGACTCACTGCAGAAGAGACTGAGCTAATGACGGTTGAAGAGTTCTAATGATGCCTTTTGTGTACAAACAAAGTACAAATTCATTATATTCTGCTCTCATTTTATTAATTAGTCATTCATTACCCAACACACTATCAATTAAGCTTCTCTGCAGAAATTCTTAGTATTCTCCTGTTTGTTTTATTGATAATTGATATATCAGTCTCTGAATAAATGCCTGAATTGTTAGAACAGGTTTAGAGGATACAAAATAGTCTGCTTTACAACAGATAACTTAATTAAAACAACCTCCAGTGGACAGACCAGCTTCCCACAGTAGGCAACCTGAGTGGTCTGGTCCAAACTCATAACAGTTATGGGCCAACCTAAAATCACGAATGTCTCAATGTCATTGTCTCAGAACACCCTGAGTCAGCCTCTGCTGAAGTGAAGCATGTAGTAAAACACAGTAACAATCCATTTTTACTCAAACTGCATATAAATACATTGTAAATAGGTAAAATATTAAAATTCTCACAAGATAGGTACAAAATAGTCATGTTAGTCTAAGTAAAATGGTTCTATCTATTCTTATTTTGTCTAATTTCCCTTAAAATGTATAGTGGTCTCATTTAATAAAATTAGGCAACATCAGTATGAAGCAAGGTTTGAATAACCAAGCATATGTTTTGCACATATGCAAATAAACTTAATTAAGAGTTGCACTCAATCAAAGAGGGAGCTGACATAAGGTATTGGACAAGAACTGCGCCATGCCACTTGTGCCTGGCTGTCGAACTCATGCAATATATATTTTGAACACTTTGCAGAAATAATTTAGCAAGTACAAGGTGATGATAGTGTCAGGAAAACTGTAATTCCATCAAAGGGAATACGCAGATAGTAAGTGAAGGTGCAAATATATTGCTCATCGGGAATTATTTGCTCAACTGTATTGGCTTTCATTGCATCCAACTAAAGAGTAAGGGCTGTAAACAAATTTGGGTCACTCTAAAATCTTAATTAGTACCTACTAATCTTCCTAAATGTATTGTCTCCTCAGCCAGTCAAAAAACTAGAGTTTTGCCTCAAGTTCCCCAGACAATCTTTCTGCAAACCATCAGATTTTTATTTTACTGATGTTGACTTGAAACATGAACAAGTTCTGTCTTTCGCAAAAAGTGCAGAGATAGCTAGCTAAAAATGAGAGTTAGAGAGAAAGCTCTCCTTTTTATAGTCACAGTCTGAATTTCATGCATGGCAGTAGCTCTAAGGCACTGAAGCTATTAGATCATTTTTAGCTCTACCTATTATGTGAGTTGTTTTAAAAGGGTGAAAAAAACTACTCAAATATATTTAAAGATAAAAGCAGAACATGAAACAAAGCATTTTGAACGTATGCCAGCATCTGCATCAATGACATTCATGAGCCAACTGCATTGTAAAACAATCAGAGCCTGAATTCACAGCCTGAGCTGGTACAACGAAAACTGCTGGAGTTAATGTATGCCGTTGTTTAATCTCCATTGTAGCAGTGAAAGATGGCAACCATACAGCCCAGCCGCAGGGCTTTGTTGTGTCATTAGTTTACACCAGTTTTTACCAGTCACAACAGTCTAGTGTGAAGGGTGGCTTTACTCAAATGGGAGAGTTGTAAGAAGAAGCCAGCCACCTGGTAACCAAACACACTTGGCCAGCTGGGGTTTGATTTCTAATGGGCTGGATTTTCAGCTGGTGGAAAACGGCTGTCTGCGGTGGAACTGGGATAGTTAACTTAAGCTGAGGAACTGGTGTATTCTCTTTCCTTATCTTTCACTTTCTCCCACATACACCCCCATTAGCTTTAAAATCTGTTTTAACTGCTTATACTGGGCAGAGGAGGAGAAGAGAAGCAAGGTAGCTTTTTGTCAGAGTAATTGCCTTATTCTCTGCTTGAAGCTAGACGATAGGCCTGTGCACCCTCACATTTAGGAAAACAATCTTGATTTGCTGGTGTAGAACCAGCCTGGAAAAGTCATCCAAATATGTATAATGAAACAAAGTGAATGGGGTGCAGGAAAACCACTAGCCGATTGCATTTGCAGAGGGTTATTGATTCTTAGATCACAGACCTGAGTACTATGAGTTTGCAAGCATCGCAGTGCCTGCTGCAGTTTTTGCGGAGGTCTGGGATAATTAAACATCCTCCTGAAACTAATGCTTGTTAGTACAAGGTTCTGGGCAGTGGACAATACCCAAATCAAATGGCCAAGTTCTCTAGCTGCTTATTTTCTTCCCATATATAAGAGGCCAGTGTTTGCCTAATGAAGAGGTAAAAGGATGGTCTGATTTTTTTTATTATTTTTTTTCCTGAAGTATCCACCAGTATCTTAAACAGCTATGCACCTTTTTCTATTACATTTATGATTCCGTTTATTTCAAAGGGATTTGGGGATGCTTAGTGTTTCACAAGGTTTGGTACCCAGTATATAAGAGGAATGTGGAATTTAGACTTTGGAAACCACTCCAGCTCAGTCTGTGGAACTCAACAGGAGATGGTCTAAGAAATAACCACTGCATATTAGCATTCTCCTATAAGAACTGCTTGAGATACAATATGATATTTATTTTTTATTAAGCTTTCATACCCTGTGGGTATATGGGTAGTACATAGTTTATATATACTATTATTTTTAGCAAGAGGTATGTTTGCTTCAAGAAGCTTCTGTAGCATTCTGAGTGATCTCTGTTACAACTTCTGCATTGACTTAGTACACGAATGTTGTCTTCCTGCGATATTTCTACATTACACGTTTGTGAAACACTGAATGGAAATATACAGAGACTGTAATGAAGACCAAAGGAATCTGTTCCTGAAAAGTCTCTTGCTGGCACTATTACCAATATGCAAGAGAGAATGTAAAAATATTTTTGCCTATTCTCTGCATTGCAAGATTTTGTACATAAAGACCTTAATTCTGTGGATGGAGTGAAAAGGTGCTAAAACAGATTTCTTGGTTAAAAACTACCATTCACTCTATTTTTTTAATATATGGCCATCTGTGTTTTCATGAACAGAAATCACGTGTTGCTGAAGGCAAAGCAGAAAAGGTCTTTTAGTTCCCATTGAAGAAACAGTTGAACTTCCATCTACTTCAGAGAATCCCTATATGTACTCTTGGCCATTTTAATGGTTCTCTCTAGTAAATCTCAAGGCTAGAAGATCAGTTGTCATGGGAACTGGCAACAGATGACTCAAAAAAAAAAAAAAAAACCAACAAAAAAAAACCCACAAAATTAAATGTTGGCTTGATATCAACAGCTAATCTAGTGCCCTGCCAACTGAAATCACAGTTAACATGAACCATGCCTAACAAGCTGTGATTTGAACAGAGTTGCAGCCAAAGATAGAGTTTCTCACCCCATGAACAGGAGAACATTTTAAAAATTGAAACTAATGAGGGGACCCAACAAGTCTGGAAACAGTGAAAGTTAAAAAAAATATATTGATTATAATTGTTGGGTTAGAGCCTTTAGCAGTTATAAATCTGAGTTTCTTCTTTGACATCAAAATCATGATATCAAATTAATTACCATTTCAAGATCTGTCTTAGCAGTTTCAGAATCCATAAGATTGATTTGCACTGGGACACAATCCAAAAATAATTTCAAATTGTGGTTTTAGCATGTTATCTAGAAAATCCGATTTGTATGCTATAAGTTATTTTGCAGAGGAACATCCTTAACAATATCATTTTTAGACTTGGAAATTAATTGAATATGTTTTTTTCTAAAGAATCACATATAGCTTCTTTTGTTCATTATCAGTAGACTGGAAGGCTTATAGGGATACACTAAGGGCTATAATTCAGAGAACGTGTAAAAATTTGTCTTTTACAGACAGTGATGGAAAAAAAATATGGTCTCAGTTAAGAACGATCAGCTAATACTTGGCTCCTTCTAGTGACTGTTAAATTAACCCATATGGAGTGTAACAGAAAATAAAGCAGTCTTGAAATATCATAAGTTTGTGTTTAGGGCTTGTTTACATAAATACGGACTATGAAAATCCATGTAGTTTCACTACATGGAAAAGTAAAGTGGATTAATTAAACTTTAGTAACATCTATGTGGACATTCAGGTCCAGAATTAAAGCGAGCTCGAGTTAATTTAGCTTTGCTCTTTTCCAAAGTAAATGAACCTAAACTACTTTAATTCTGAGAGTATTCATGCAAATTTAGTGTTGTTTAATTAAGCTACTCCAAGCACACACCATTAGGTAATTTGGATTAGTTTTTGTAAGCACTGCCATATAAACAAGCCATTAAATTCACTTAAAGGACAACTTCTAGATTGAAATATCTTTGTGCGCAGTACTGTATCAGACTGGTTATTTAAGTAAATGTACTTGACTTTTTCTTTGGGATTTCCCATATGCATTGTTGCCATGTTCTCTTTAGTGCTATTTCATATTCTAAACTTCCTGCCTTTGGAACATTTTCTAACCCTACTACAATTTTCTTTCTCTGACTATGTACCAGAATTGTCTACCAACACAACACAACACAACACCACAACACAACAACCTGTACAACCACTTCGAAGTTTCAGAACTTTTATCCTGTTAGTGCAGTTTTGTTGTCACTGGTGGATTGCCAAAGTCTTGTTCAGAACCCAGGACAAATAGTTATTTAAAAATAAAAGCACTCTTTGGCTTGATGTGTAATAACCCCAGTAGAACCATATTTGCCTTTTGCATATAGAAAAAGATACATAGGCCTTCTGAGTTCTCATCTCACATGGATCTAGATCATTTTAAGGTGAGGATATACATTAATATCAATCTAATAAACCAAATGCATCTCCATGTTTCAAGTCCACACTCAAAGGAAATGTAAGTCGGCCAAATCTACACTAAATAGATCCCTATGTTTGTGAAATACTACATACATCTGTGTAAGGGAGTGCAAATGTACGTCTATCTCAGCCTGCATACGAGGGAACATAGGCACAATCTGTTCCCTGTGGCATCCTTCTCCTATGGAAGAATGGAAGAGGAAGTTGAGGAGTAGACGAGAAGTGGAAGGTGAAATAGGCTTTGTTGTAACAATGCAATGCCCTGATTAGTGAGTGCATCGGAGACGCTGCAGACATGCTGTGGTCTGCTTCTGAAAAAGTAATTTGTGACGGCCCTATCATGAAGCAAAGAGGGAGTTGTGCTAGAATATCACGTCTTCTGAGATTGTGCAATTTATGATCTTTGTTCAACATTGTGCCTAAAGGCACGATTTAGCCCATATTTTGTACATAGGCAATTCAAAGAAAACTAGATGCATGTAAAGTTCACAGTTCTTCTGGCTTTTCTTCCACCACACATACAGGTACCTGCACTATGCATTATTAAGAGCAAAGAATGTTACAAACTTTGTCTCACATGCACCCGTTTGCATTATATTCCTCATAGAATGTTCTGTGATGAATACTTTTTTTTTTTTTTTTTTTTTTTTTTTAATCTTCTCTATCAGGATTGCTTATTTCCGTGAAATGTTTTACAAATTTAATATTGCTCTATATTTTTTTGAGAGTTTTGACTTTAATGAAGCAAGGCCCTTTTCTATAGGTTGCGTGTAGCCCTGAGCTGACCTTGGTGCTGAACAGTGGAGCGCTCTCTGGTACGCTCTGCTAAATCACTGGTACTTCTAGCACTGATTGATATAGATAAATGTATGTTTATGAGGATATAAATCATGTTGGTATTTCTTAGTCTTAGTGTCTGATTAATGTAGAGCCTGTCTTAAATTCTTTGGTGATTTTTAAGGAGGCTAATCAAAAGAGACACAAAACAGTAGTCCATGAAA
Organism: Nettapus auritus; assembly: GCA_011076525.1. Lineage (NCBI taxonomy): Eukaryota > Metazoa > Chordata > Aves > Anseriformes > Anatidae > Nettapus > Nettapus auritus. The sequence continues at coordinate 11,316,144 of CM021784.1, forward strand.
GCATTGCTGAACAAAAATTCAACAATTCATGCCACGCTGATTTGGATCTATGTACATGCATAAAAATATTAGCCAGTTTTAGTCATCTGAGCAATGAAAATATGCTTTCAAGGCTATGGGCCATGCAATGTACCGTATGACAATAATCAGTTGTATAATGATTTATCATGTACATGGAGGACTGAAGTCCATGTTTTCAGAGCTGACTACAAACAAAAACCATTTTCACACAGTGTGCTGTGTTCTCATTGATTATTCTCTTTAAAAATCACCATAATTTTAAATGAAAACGCAACACAGATTGTGAAGTAAAGCTCATACAACGTGAAAAGAGATCGTTGAAAACGAGGAATGCTTCTTTGTAACATCGCTCTTTTCACTACCGTTTATGTTGACTGGTGAAAAATTGGTCATCCATTTTTCAAGTTATCTCTGTGGTGATGAATGTTAGAAATTACAAGGATCTTATTTTAACTGATGAGAAAAGAAAACTATATTTGATGTGATGCTATAACTGTAAAGCTCCCCTAAAAATTTCATTTGGAGGTCAAACTTGCAATTTCAGTTGCAAATAAAAATGTCATCCAAAGAAGTTAATCAGTATCAGCTGTTGGTTACAAAGAATTGTTCTATTTCTGCTGGTTTTATTTTTATTTTATTTTATTTTTTTTTACTGAGACAAAATGAACATGGCTTACTATTTCTTGTTTTACAAAAGTTAATGTAACAGTCTGAAAGAGTGGGTGATTTATAGGCTTCTCACTCTTTCCAGCAGTGGTCAAGTGGAATTTTCTATTGTGCTTCAGTGTTTCTGCCTGAAGGTTTAAACCATACATTTGGACATCTGTAAAAATATAGGTTAAAAATATAGGAAATAGTTGATGAATGTGGAATAATTAATGGATATGGACATGTATTTTATCTGTAAAAATCATAGGATGATCCACATTAGAAGGGATCTCAGGAGATTATCTAGTCCAATCCAAAGGACTGGACTTTGCAAGACAGTCATGTTTCTAGTTTCTTAAAGGATACTATGGTTGGAAAATAAAGTGAATTACGAAGTTATATTGTGACTGCAGAAACAACAAGTGTACAGCATGATTATGTTTTTTTGGTCAAATACCCTAAGATAAGCTCTTATTCCTGTGAAAATCAATGACAGTAAATTAGGAAACGCAGTGTTATGTCTTTTACGTCTTTTGGAGTACTACTTATCTGTAATCAACTTAGAATCGTTATCCATATTTCATTCACAGAGTAATAATACTTTGCTGTTTAGATAATCACAATAATGGTGAACAGAAATAAGTATGATGTAGTGATGTGAGTGAATAATACCGGCGGAACCTTCCCTTTCCATTGATTGCATCCCGATCCTCAAATGTAGAATAGCATTTTGGTTTGGTTTTAAAATCAAGTTAGGAAATGCCAGAATTAAAGTTATTGTGGTAAAGCATTAATTCAGCCCCCATATACAGTGTTAACTGATGAAAAAATCCTTAATTGCAAGGTCCTATGCTTCTTTCCCCTACAGGTAGCTTTTGTGCATCTGACTTTGGGGTTGTTTTACATACTTCCATGGTAGCTAACAAGCTGTATCAGTGACAGCTTTAAAAATTGGTATTTCCCATCCACTGTATTTATGCATGGGATTATAATGAGTATTGACAGAAAGACTTTGGATTGTGACATTATTGCAGCTGGAATACTGGATTTATCATTCTTCACCTATGCAGATAAGACCAGGCTTTTTGATTTCAATAGATCAGCATTACAATGAGTGGCTTCTGTTTGAAAAACTAACCATAAAATGGAGCTAGCAATGGTATACTGTTGAAGTAATGATTTGAGACCTATGTAAAACAGATTTGCTTCTATGTATTCCCTGTTGGCTAAATTATGACTCTAGAGTCTTGACTGTGCTGGAATAGGCAGCAGCTATCTCTTTCTGTCCCCTAAACAAAAGGTAACTGATCTTCTCTTCCCCCTTACACCCTTACACTCACAGGGTTAACAAAAAGGGTAGCAATGCAAAACCACATATATAAGATATGTAAATTCTCAGTCTTTCACCAATTCTCTCCTTCCCCTTTGCAGCAATTTCTAGGCTTGGACAGGATTTCATACAACCCAGTTGCATAACAACCATTCAGTGAACCATTAAATTGCTTACTCATACAACAAATTTTTGTGACAGATGATAAAAATAAAAAATGACAAAAGGCCTTGTTGTGAAAGCAAAAGGAAATTACTACCACATTAAAAAAATAATATATATATATATATATATTCGAATTAAGGCTGATCAAGAGACACGGAGATAGTGTAGCTTTTGAAAACACTGTTTAGGACATTTAAAAGATGCTTCCAGGAATATACTGGAATATCTGATCTCTCTCTCCTTTTTTTTTTTTTTTTTTTTTTTTTTTAACTGACTGCCACATTATTTCCAAAACAGACTAGGTTACAAATACTAATTATTGAAACAGTAACAAAGTACTCCAAGCATGTCAAGTGTATTCCAATGAAAAAGGCTTTAAAATGAGAGTTTCTGATTTAAGGAGTAATTGTTTCCAGTCTTTGATTGCAAGGAAGGAAGACAGAAGAAATTCCTCTGATAGAAGAAAGTCTCAAAAATTAATCTATACACAATTTATGAGTATTAAACAAATACCGAATAAGTTATAGTCTTAATTTCATTAAAACCTGCTTAACAGGGATTCCTCAACTGCCAATTTTTCTTGTGTTTCCAAGTAACTACTGATTCTATTTTTAAGAGTTCTAAAAATAGCACTCCTCAGCATTCTGATATACAGTCAAACTTTCAGTTTTCTTTCTTTCTCTTTTTTTTTTTTTTTTTTTTTTTCCTTGAAAAACTGCAGTCAGAAGTAAAGCACCTTAGATTTTCAAGAGCCAATTTGTCCTTACCCATCCCTGCCAAAATGGGGAAACAAGCTTTTTTGGTATCCAAATGGGGTTTGGTATGCCGAGTCTGTGCTATGTCAACTGTTGCAGTCATGTAGCAAATGGTAAATTTGGTAATTCAACCTCTTTTTAATTGAAAGAGACTTAAATAAACTGCACAATGAAACAGTAGAAAATGAAATGTTACCCAGCTTCACTAAAAGGCTCACCGTTTGGTGCCAGCAAAGCATACCTTATTTTCTAGTTGTAATCGAAGATCTGCAATGTCCTCATACATAAACTAATGTCTTCTAAAAAACTAATGTCAGAAATACTGACAGCAGAAATGTAGAATATTATATTCACACAACATCACGTGAAACATTTAGGATGCTTTACAAAATCCACCTCCCCGAAGTATGTTTACTAAAAACAGCTGAACAAAATCTTAGTTCTCCAATACCTGGAGAACACCAAAGTGTATTAAGGGGGCTCTGATTTTTTAAGAGATATTTTAAAAAGGCATGAATTCACTTTAGAGATTATTTATTCCTGCAGCGTAAATTGCCAGAGGTGCTTTGTATATGAAAGTGTAAAAATTCTGAGTTCTGAGTCTCATGCAAAAAAGGTAAAACTGAAGTCTGCGTCCTGTTAAGGAGGAAAACTTCTAAATTTTTTATGGTAATGGAAAACCTGAATCTGAATTTAATCCATTCTAAGCTTTTTGGTGAGCAAAAATGTAAGACATCAACCTTCTCAGCATGTTGATTCATTTGCTAGCATAGTCCTGTACCAAAAAATTCAACTTGCACTGTTCTCTGCAGTTTGCTTCCAAAACCCACCAGAATTACATGTGGCCATGACACAATCCCTCCATTGGTTAACTACCAGTTCTTTTGACATAAAGAGTAACAATTCATATAAGCTTCTAAACCAGGAAAGGTCTCAGTTTTATTTTTCACAATATTTCAGAAGCTTTTGCTAGATTTTCAGACTTGTGTGCCTAAATTTCAAGTACTCATATGCTTAGCGAATGTGGATTTAAAACTCAAAGAAGCAAAGCGTGTTTGCACATAAGGCATCTCACTGACAGATGAATCCTATTAACTTTGCTAAGACTATGTACTTAAACTTGAGCATATGTTTGGGAAGTTTGTTGGGTCAGATTCTTTAGTTTAATTCTGCTTAATATTTGTTATTTATATTTGAAAGTGAGGCCTTTGGTTGTCATAGCTTCTTTCCACAACTTCAGCAAGTAAAAAGAATGAAGCTGTACACAGATTGCTGAAATAGTCATCTTTGTCTTTGTCTTTTTTTTTTTTTTTTTTTTTTTTCCTTTAATTCACTTAAAGATATATTTGTCCTTTCCCTTCTACTTTATCTTTCACTTTTCCCCACTTCACCCAGTGTTCTGATCACAGCCTAATTTACCCACCCAATTTTACATCCAGGAGTCATACAGGGAAAGGGGTCTTGCCAGCCATAGAGTGGAGTCCTGCAAGATGACTCAACATCCTTCTTTTATGACACATCACACAAAAATCATTAGACTTGCAGCACATGCCTGAGAGATCATGACAGGGAGTACTTGCTGAATAACAATTAGATTAATGGCCAGATGCTGATTGATGGGTCAGGATAATGCTCACTAGGCAAACTTCTACTAAATACAAAAAAAAGAGAGATTTTTGTTTTCAACTTGTCATTGCATTTCCTTCTCTAAGATCTTTAATCTCTTCTCACATTACAGACACAATTACATAAAAAATAATCAGGAAATCCAGACTTAACTAAAAGTCTACCTTCCATATGTCTATACTAGCTCCCTTGCTAGAGAGAATCAGAAACATCTGAAATGTAAAAATTGCATTCAGCAAATTCCTTAGCGAGAACATTTATGTATACTTATCGTATATATACATATATATATACACACAAAAATGTTGACCTAAGATGTGCAGTTGGCATTAATTAAAAGACTGCAAGTGATGTTAACAGTTACTGAAATAGTATTTCATTCAACTTTTTCTTTAAAGTATCCCTCAGAGAGTAGCAGGCTTCTTTATGACTGAAAGTCTGTCTCTGTTTTACATACGCTCGTTGAATTTGACAATTTACATTTACATTTTGAAATAATGTAAATCAATTTTACATTATCCATACAATTAGTACGCTTTTTTAGAATAGGCAATGTACCTGAGTTGAAATGTATCAGTCAGTCACGGACTGCTTAAAGTATTATGGAAAATCAATGTAAACACCTGTAGAAGACGCATAGGAAAACTCAATAAGAGGAAAACAAAAGTTAATTTGCATTTAATGGGGCAAAAAGGCCTGTTTTAGTTTAAATTTGTAAGAATTTTCTGAAATTTTGTTTAGATTTTGGAAATTCACTAGCCATTCTAAGAGCAAGAGGGATGCCTAGTGCTCAAGGTGGGCCTGTTTGCCAGAACAGTATTCCCAGAATTACTCGACCTGCAATCTCCAGAAGCAGTTACTGCTCAGTTTACTTGAGAGGTATTCTCCTTTAGAACTGAAAAATGGTAACTTCAGAACATGGGTTTAATGCCCATCCATCTCTTAAGATGTAACATAGTAGTGGTTGTTAGTAAGGACAAGATACTCCTGAGCAGTCAACAAAGAGCTGAGGCAGCTGCAGAATGAGATTTCAGCAGAGAACTCAGAATACTGCCCTATTGGAAAGCATGGAAGAGTCCCTGTGCCTGTGGTTTTGGCCAGTTTTGTACAGACACCTTGCAAGCAACGTCCACCTAAAACAAGCACTGTTTTGCACCTTGATATTTCCTGGATCATCAGCAGAGAATACTTGAACAGAACAGCCGTTGTGGTTTTAAGTCTGCTTTCTCCTTCATGTAAGCCAGTGTTTTTAAATTTAGATGGTAATAATATGTTCCCAGTGACAAAATCATGTACAAAACCGTGCTGAGATACAGCTCGCTTCGAGCCGAGAGCAATGCAGCTGTTCACTGAGAGTCATCTCCTCTTGTTTCTTTTAAATCTAGAGCATCTGCCTTTCCAAAACACTTCAGTGTTAAGTCTCCCTAATGAAGGCATTTAGGATTGCAGGAAGGAAAGACTTTTCCTGCGTTCTGGGAAGTATGGTTAAGACTGGGTGGGGAATAAGATGAAATTTAAATAGTCTAGAAAAAATAGTAAGGGTAAAGCCCAGAGCAGGCTTTCACTGCTGTAATTTAAGCTGGAATCTTTTCAAACACTGCTGAAGCAGTTTGCTGACATTGCTGTATGACAAAATTGCCTTGGAAGAAAGAAATCAGGTTTGGTGTGGGAGCCGGCCGAAAGTCAGGGGGGTTAGAGGCACTTTAAAGACCCAAACTCTCCAGTGTGTTTGGTTCTGGTGCTAAATAAAGTCTAGAGGTCTCCTCCAGCATTTCCAGTGAAAAACCTACATTGGTTAAACAGTGACTTCCAGCTTCTTCTACAGGAGAAAAAAAGAGAAACTTCTGTGACAAAGACAAGTCGGTTTGCAGATTTTCATCTGGTTCTTCATTTAGAAAACCGAGCCCAATTCTGAGCATTACGTGGGTTTTCACAGTTGCATACAGTATACTATTAATGATCCGGGCGCCTGTCAGTGAAGGCATGATTTTCATGGTTAAAATAGGAAACGTATTCATCTGTTTTACATAATATAAACAGACCTGGATAGAGCCCAAAGGGTCCATCCTTGTATTTCTATGCAACTTGAAAAGAGAAAAAGTGAAGGAGTTTCAAGGCAGAACAGAGGGTGAAACGAAATAACTGGTTTCTTCCTTGGACTGAGCTGCTGCCTTCTGTGTGCTCCGAGCAAGCAGCAGCCCTCAGAGGTAAGTAACAAGGAATAGGAGAAGCGAGTAAAAAAAACTGGATAAATACCTGCTTTCTGCTCCTGATGTCTTATTTTGTTAAACTGATATATCATATTTACTTCAATTTTTATCTGAGGTGGGTGGACATTATCTGCTCCAGCCTTGGGCATTTTTTTTCCTTAGTATTTCTGAGATTCTATATTGAGGGTATGCAGCAATGTTTTAACGTGAAGGAATTAGGATTCCTATGATATTTTGCTTGTGATACGATATCAAGAATACATTATCTTTGTGATCTTTAGGAATACAGGAGAAAATTCCATCGGATACCTTTTAGCTGACAAAGTGGGGTTGTTTTTTCGTAGTTTGTGGTCTGAAAAACAATCATACATTTCATAACCATGAATGTATTCCTCCAAAACTAGGAAACATTGATGGTGCTGGCAGATTAATTGCATAACTGTCTATTACACTTGCTTAGTTTCAATACTGAAACAAACATTTTTCAACAGGGAGAGGGATTTACATCTACAGTTATGTTGCAGAGAAGCTGGGGCAGCAGGGAATGGAGGATTTTTCCCACTGCAAGTGTCACGATGCTTTTTACTTTAGCTGTGTTGCATAGCTGATCCCTTTTCGCCGGCAATGACGGGAAAAATAGTTTTTATGAAAAATCCAGCAGTTTAAGAAAGTTTTATATCTATGAGCTATTTAAATCTGGTCAGGTAATCTAACAGTTGCCCACCATGTCTATGATTGCATTTTGCTTCGTATTCTGAAGATGCAGAATGTCTCTATGCTACCTAGTACTGAAGACGTTGATGTATATTCATTTTCAATTCAATTTCTGTTGGCAATGAATATACATCGCAATTGAAAAATCAGTTGAAAAAAACGTATTTTGTAAAATGTGAACTTTTTCAAGAGGGTATGAAAAAACATATTGAAGCACTCAGAAGGAGATCCTATTTTATAAATTTGGACGTGCATTACAATTGAAATAAATGTCTGGTGAAATTAAATTCACATACTTCAAAAAAAAAAAAAAAAAAAAAAAAAGTCAATTCCTTTCCTTTCTCACTCTTCCTACACATTATTCATCTGGTATGTGAAAATCTGTTTGTGGCTTCCACAAAAAAGCAAAGCAAAAAGAAAGCCAAAGATGTTTTAGTTAAATAATGATTATTCTTTGGGATCTTTTTAAAGCACAAACACAAAATGTTCTCCAGAAAACATCACATACATAGTTTCAGATAATTACATGTTATATACCAGAAAGCCACTATATTAAGAGCATATTATTGAGATTTTAAAGGCAAGCACTGAAAACCTAGGAAATACCAGAATTACGGTTGCCTATGCAACCATCATTTGGTTCCTTGTGCATATGCATTAAGATGCAGCCTTTAATTGCATGATCACACACATTTTTCTCCAGTGATCTATGAAGGCCGAAGTCTTAATGTATTCAGAAGCTTTCCTGTAGTGCTTATCACTCCAGTACCTCCTCCAAAAAAGCCCTGAGTGGCGTGGGGCTGGTGTGTCCACCTTACATAGTTGCAGAGCGTGCAGAGGATCAGAGAGACTTCAAAGCTACTGACTTGGGCTGCCTCACTTGAGATTCACATGCTGTAATTTTTCAGGACTGTTGATTAGGCAGCATTTTATCTGCCTAGGGAACAGTGTCTACTAAATTCTATTGTGCATTCTTACCTACCCGAAGATTTGTATGCCAACCAGGGTTTTGAGAGGAGCACTCCAATTAAATGACTCACTCCTGTGCCCCAGGGGCAGTCTGGCAGGGGAGCAGAGAGCCCAGTTCTCCGAGGCCACATTTAACAGCCTTACCTTGCAGCTCCGTCTACCTTTCCTCACGGTTCACTGACCCATTCACAGCCCCAGCAGCAAAGCCATAATACCGTTTCTCAGTGAATGACTATAGACTATCATGTAAGGAACCAAATTAAGATTATGTAGGCAACAGCACGCATGTACGAGTTCTGGCAAGGACTTCAGAATATAAATTGAAACAGCCCCAGACCTTCTGCCACGTAACATCAGATCAACATCACTGTTTCATCAGCAGTATTTCAGCCAGTAGCGCCACTGCAGAGAATAACAGGGTAACTGAACTGAACCCACAGATGGGAATGAGGAGGAAGCCTTTACCAGCACCCATCGGCTATTTTCCAGTACAGGAGCAGTGGTCCAAAACCTTGGATTCCATCTGAGGCTCTGCAAGAGTCTGCTCTGAGCTTAACCTTTCTTCTTTCCTTACTTTAAGTCTCTCCAGCTGAGTTTTGTCTCTTGAAATTTTGGCTCTAGATCTATCTTTTCCCCATTCCTAATCCCTACACTTCACCATTCCCAGGCACAATTTCTTCTCTTAAATCTGAGGCAGAGTTTTATGATACGTGCTTTGAAAGCAAAGCCAGTGAAGACGTTGCTCTGCCTTTAGCCGTTTGTTTCCATTCCCGCCCTGTAGCTCATCATCCTGCACTCAGCTTCTTGTCCTTCATTTTGCCCACCAAACGGTTTCTGAGGCAATGTTGTGACGTGTAGCACTGAAATAACCCAAGTTAATAATATCCTCTAAAAAAAAAAGTGTAATTATAAACATTAAAGGGAATTTTTAGTGGTTCTTGGAGGTAGCATCTTATTAAGTTTGCCTAAGTAGAATATTTTAATCTCCCTTTAAATGAACATTTTTTTTTTTGCTGTTACATTTGTAGTGCTAGTCAATAGTTTGAATCTCTAACGTAATTCCTAGTAATCCTCATATCTGTAATAACCTTTGGTGGCTATCCTGTAAGCATTAAACACATTAAATGCATGAACATGCTAAGAATGCTATATTAAGCAAGAGGTATTAAATTATACCTGATTAATTTATTGCTCTCACATACACGGAAATATTTTGTCCGTCTCCAGCCCCTTGTGCTGGAACCCTGCACTATTTTGCAATTAGAAAGAAAGCCTGAAGTAACAGTGTGTGATTTGTGTAGTTTTTGGAGGGCTGAAAAGGACTTGATTCATAGTAGACCTCATCATGCCATTTCCTTCAGCGTGGTTTTGTCATGGTGACAACTGCCCAATACAACCTCAGCCATGTGACCGGAACACTTGTCCTCACTCCCCTTGGGTGTTAGGAGCAAACAAATCTCGGCTCAGAGCGGGTAAAAGGTCTCCAGTTTCACTTCGGCATTTTTCTGTTGTGTGGTTTTGACCTGAACATTATCAGGCTCTTGTAGAGAGAGTGGAGTGCAAAGCTGTTTGGAGAAAGAAAGCTACTAACCTGGGGAAATAAAAATGGTTTCCTTAATGAATGGACATTATCTCAAATCTGATTAAGCACATAAGGTATGAAAATCCCAAAGGCCCCTGTGGTGAACCAAATTAGATTGCTCTTGGATTGGTAGCGGTCAGTTCGCCTTCCTATTGCAGTTTCCTTTTTCTGTTTCTAATCTCTGAAAGCGATGTCTGTGAGAGGTACCTTTGCGGTGGTATGACATTTTCCATCCCTTTTTGCACTTTTCACTGAGGCAGCTGGGAAGGAACTAAATGGTGAACAGGCAGTAACTGAAGTAGATGAATGACTGCTGTGATTTAGTCAACAGTTCCTAGTGGGAGCTGGGAAAATTTGCTCATTGTTTCCAAGAAGTGAAAATTATGACATAGAAAATTTGAAAATTATGGAATTTTCCATGGAAACTGGAACTTGAAATCCTGTTATCATCTTCTTCTAATGTTTATTAAATCTCTTTCATGTGATATATATTTTTTACTTCTCAAGCCAAGATCAGTTCTGAATCTCTTATGGGAGAGGCCTGTGGCAGATCTTCAGTTGGTATAATCAGTAATAGATCGACTGATTTATAAGGGCTGTAACAATTTATAACATTGGAAAACTTACTTGTGAAAACACTTAGGTCTTTGTGGTAAGAAAAATAGTTTTGTGGTTAGAATACTGAACTAAGGAAAGGATCTGTTCTACATCCTGTTCTTCAGAACTTTGGAAAAGTCATTAAAATCTGTGCCTCAGTATGTCTCGTGAAGTTTGACTACCTTTTTTTTAATATATATATTTAATTTGCAATTTCTTCAGACAGACACTCACTAAAAATAATTTATCAATAATTTGATTTTTTTTTTTTTTGGTTGGTTGGTTGGTTTTGTTACAGCTTTTATCTTGGAGTTCTTATAAGGCTACAAAAAAACCTGCCTGCCACCCTTACAGGAATCATTTTTGAAACCTACGAGGCAGGTCACAGAAACATTTTTCCCTTGGCATGGCTGCAGAGCCCATGCCTGGAGATAAGCTTGAGCCTTATACAAATAGAGACTGCTCTGCTGTCAGTAGTGATCACACAATAATCACGTTATGACAGAGATCTAAAACAAGAATGAAGATGTCAGAGGTACCTAGCAGCAAATGCAAATTTAATCTTAAGATAAAAGCCTATCAAATGTACCCAAGTGGTTTATTGCCACAGATGCTAATTAGGAAAAGTGTATTACGCACACAGCCGTTTGTTCCAAATGGCTCTTCAGGGAGGGGGCTAAGGAGGAGTTTCTCCTGTGTGGCTTGTTCTTGTTTACAGAGGTTGTTAATGTTTGCCTAACCATCTCGGTGAATAAAACGGACTTAAGTGTGACTGGAAACTTCTGTTTCCAATGAAAAGAAACTCTTGCAGCATGTCAGGAGCTGAAATTCTCATGAGAGTTGTAAATTATGGACAAGCATCTATAATAGGAGACCAAGTAAGTCCAGCATTCAGGCACTTAATTTCTAGAAAAGGGACTACATAAAAAATCAGCTTATTAGGTAAACTGGAAGCACTAAAATAGACAGTCTGAAAAGCAAGATGCCTACAAATTACCTTTAAATTGTTAAAAATACACCCCGTTTAAAAGCCAGGTGAAATATGTGCCCATAACTCAAGATAAAGCTGTCCTAAAATATCATGACTGGTTAGAGGGAAAGTTAAGACAATACTGTAGGAAAAAGGCTGGTGTTTAAGTTGTAACGTTTGCCTGAATGAGGGGAACCACCTTGCAGACTGCATCTTTCTCATTTTCCCTGTTGTCCCCATCAAACAGAGTGGGTTCCAGCCCAGGATGTGCTAGGAAGACGATCAGCTTTGTCAGGGAGCCTTAGCTTATCAAAAGCCAAAGGAGCAACACAAAGATCTGTACACTGGTAACGTCGCAGTGTCCAACAACAACAACGAAAAGTTAATTCCCCAATAAAATGACCAACTATAAAAGTTAGCAGATCGAAAGCCCAAAGGGAAGCTCTGCATGTCAGCTGAGAACAGCCCCACGTTAGTCACTGGGACAAGCATGCAGGGCGGTACAGTTTATACAGCTCCCTGCCACATGGTTATGATTTCAGCTGCTTATATTACAGATTTGCCTTCCCACAAGATCTCTCTGGCTTGCCGAGAAGCCTTTTTGGAAGCCACGCAGCTCGGGGAAGGATGTTGCTAGAGATGACTGCCCCATCGCCATTCCCTGCTCTAACCAGCCGGTCACTGCTAAGCCACGCAGGTCAGGGGAGCGTTCCTGTTGGTGTTTCCTACGATCAGAAGGTGCTGCGAAGTCAGCAGCGGGTTCACAGCATCCTTTCTGCCTTTTATGCAATGCAAAGCCACTAATCCCTGAGAAAGAAGTTCTGGGTACCTCATGCCACAGCTCCTGGGAGCACCTCTTTGCTTTTGCCCTGAGCCCCCAGCTGTGTTCTCCTACTCTGTGCCGCTCAGCTCCTAATAGGGCAGAGCGGAGGAGTTCCTCCTCTCCCCCCTACGAGAGGGTGTGGTGCTTCCACGTGTTGTCAGGGCTGTCCGTGATGTACCTGCTCTCATGTATCCAGATTTCCAGGGAAGCTGTGCAAACAGATGCCTTAGTCCGGTATATACATACAGCTGTGAAGTTATCCCATGGGCACAATAAGGACAATTATGCATGTGAGATGGATAACGAGAAAACAAAAATATCTCATTAAATGTGAATTTGCTATTATGTGAGAAGTAGAACTGTATGAACTCATAAATAGTGCACGTAGATCTCCCTTGCTGGATGACACTGGATCACTGCTGGGAAATTTCTGCAAACCTCTGAAACCTCTGCAACGCTGGGCATCGGCAGGCAAGCGTACGAAGAGCTGACGAGAGGAGACAGGTAGTTGTGACCAAAATAGAAGGCTGGCCATTATGCGAGAAAGCTGAACGTAATCTGCAAGTACAGAACTGACAACGTGACCTGCCAGCATTCAGACGGTGTATCACGCTCCCTTCTCCAGCCACGCTGCCTTCAGACATCTCTGTTTTAACAGATTATCTGACCTTTAACAATACAAGTGTGGAGAGAGTTGCTAATATCGGGGAGCTTCATTTTGGTCATCTCTGCTTCTAGCTACCTCTTCAAATGTTTAATAGCTGCTTCATTCCTCTTGGCTTCTGTGAAGTGGGGATTTTAATTTATTTATGCTGATGTGGAACTTTTCGGTATCCTCTTCCCTTCTTGTCACCGTTACAGAGAAGAGGCAGAGGGCAATGATTTTTAAAGGAAACTTTTTTATCTAGAACATGCAAAATTAAAAAGATACGGGAAAATGCAGTGTAATTCAGGCCCACGGAACTCTAGAGACCTAGTTAAAGAATACCTGTTAGTGGAATTAATTTTTCATGCTCCACATACACAGAGGAATACATTTCAGGGAATAAATAGGCCTGCAGTAGAAAACCAGACAATTTTAAAAATAATCTAATGAAATGGTAGAAACCTGACCTACTGAGAGTACTGATTTGTTTAAATATCCCATGATTTGTTAACTGCGCAACAAATGCTCAGCCCCACCAGTTGCTCAGTGGCTGAAGAGGAAATACCACGTGTGACTAATCTGAGAGTCACTTGTCATATTTAATGCGGCCAGCCCCATCAACTATTTATTATTTAATCTATTTATTTATAACTTTGCCACTAAGTGTTACTTTAAAACTAAGACCAAGGACAGAATGTGAACACAAACCATGGGTCGCTGTCATCCCGTCTTCCCTTGAGACTCTGTGGCAGCTTTCTCCAGCTTTTGTGCACCAAAATCCTTCAGATTTACTTCCCTGGTTCTTCCCTGTTCTTCAACTCTTTGTTCAGAAAGTGCACCCTTCTCCCAGAAAATCTTGAGATTCTCTTAGAAGTCATGTAACTTAAATTAAACCATGGATTATGGTTGAGCTTTTGTGACTCACTTTACAAAGCTCTTCTGAAGAACCATGTAGGCCAGAAAATTAATTAATTTCTATTGTCTATGTCAAAAATCTATTAATATCAATGTCCCCAAGAAGAAATAAACCCTGTCACTCACAGAGAACTGAACTGTCAGACTGCAATGTTATTTTTGCAGCACTAAACTTGTCTCTAGAGGCAGATCTCCGTGGATTTCAAGATTATCAAGGCATGACCACAAACACCAAACTACCTTGGCTGTGCTTGTCTCAGAGCTTTGGAAGATGAACAGATACGTTGAACCATCAGACACTTTACGAATGCAAATTTCAGATTTTCACTTTTAGAAAGGAATCCTTGAAAATCTGGTCCACATGCACCTTAAATGTTCAAAACCCAGAGAGACAAGGCGATCCCCAAATTTCCTATATCTCCCTTGCCCTTTTTCCACTGGTGTGTGTGGGAAATACAAGGGAAGGGAGGGCACAGAATGTAGTTTTCAAGTCAGTGTTACGACTCAAACACCTGGCAACAATAACACAGGCAAAGGACCCTTTCTCTCCCTGCGTTAGCAAGCCAGAAATCTTCTCCCTTATTTTTAGTGCCAAAAAAAATAGGTCTAGGCTGATTTGTGTGGCACAGTACCCTTGAAGATTGCAAGTGCCATGTTACACCTGCACTGCCCCTGGACATCAGCTCTAAACAGCTGCACAAAGTAGAGAAAAACAGCAGGATCTGCAAAGCCCTCCCATTCCCCCAGGTAATGACAACTTTTCCCAATTTTTCTCATTCCTCTCCGGGTAAGATGGAAGGTAGCTGATAATTCCCTTTCAATACAGCGTTTAACAATCCTTGGGAAGGAGATAAATGCTATATTCCAGAGAGATTAGCACTGTGAAACCCAATTATAAAGAATAAAATGAGACAGCAAGTGCAACAGTCTGCAAATCCAGAGAAGCCTTGAGCTGTGTGAATAACTGATATTTTACTATGCTGGCAGTTCTGAGAAGTACTTAAAAATCTATCTGCAAGAAACTTTCAGCATTTCATACTTTGATAAACTGAAGGAAGATGAAACAAACAGTTTCAGGATAAAAACACAAATCAGAGATTTGGGGGCTGGAGGGGAAGGGCACTCTTCAACTCAAACGTGGCACTGAAAAAATTTCTCCAGAATAGTTTTCCAGCTCTAGTTTGTGTGTTCTCCACTGGCTTCAGTGAATTGATGACATAAGTAAAAAGCCTTGGATCTGCAGAGCTGTCAACTATTCTAATTTTATACTGAGCATCACATTCGGAATTTAGGATTATAAAATTTTGGCATTAGGTTAGGGAGTTGCCAAGAATCTTCACAATTTATTTTAAAAGCTGAATGTTTTTTAATCTTCCTTCTTAATCTCCTACCTTGAAGGCAAAAAAGAATGCAAATTCAATCCATCAATAGCGTGGCTTTGGATCTCTGACTCATGATTTTAAACACCTTGAGGTAAAAAAATATGGGTTTGGCCTTCCTTAAAATAGACGTATGCTGTGGCCATGCCCTTCTGTTACTATTAAGACGGGAATCTGTGCCAAAAGACACACCATATTATTTTCTTCCGAGCATACAATAGCACGGAACTTAACAAATGCCATTATAAATGGCAGTTACTGCTATTCGCATGTGTATCGAGATGCAAACATTTATCTGTCTTTCTATGACTACTACAGCACAGTTTGATGCTTTGCTCACTGGAGTAATTATTCTCAGAACAGTTCCTAATTCAGTAAAATTCATAATAGGAGGCACCAAATTCCCGAATACAATTTAGATTTTAGGGAGCATCTGTAAACGAGGGGCTAGTATATGAATTACAGTACAGCTGCATTCTGATCTACGTAGTTCTGGCTTCTCTGTCCGCTGAGAAAGAAATCAGACTGAGAAGCAAACCTGGAAGCAACCCTTCCCCCTACGCAGACAGGCAGAGCCCTTTCTGAGAGAAATTTGCATTCCTTAACGGTACACAAATGAACACTGCTGAGGCTTCAAAAATAGTGGCTGGAAGATGCTTGTGAAGATCTTTCAGTGGAATATTGAACAGGGGGTCTAAAAACGAACACTGGTGATCTGAAGTAAACGCCGGAGAAAGCAAGCTAGTATTGTTGTAGAAGAGAAAGGAACTGTTTACTTTTCATGTTTCTGCTCATTAGAAGTGTGATTACATGGAAGGAGGCGAGATGAGATAGACCATGTGTCACGTCTTTCCACTGAAGACAGCCAGGCAGCGTCACATCTGACTTCCAAATACATTCCCCTGTAGCTATATGTGCTAGTAGGGCCTCATTTTGTTCAATATCACGCTAGAAACTATTACTTTGCCGTGTTTGTATGAAGTAATTACTGGTGGCACTCCATCTGTGCCTTATAACCCTCATTAGCCTCTGCTCTCATTTTCTACAAGGATTAATCTATTTTGAGAAAAATCACGGCAAGAAATTATGCTTGTATAGCAAGGTCTCATTCTGCAAGTTGTAAGAGCTGTGAAGATGTCCTTCTGTTTGCACTGAATCTAAGGGCACAATGTCAAAGAGGGACGATTAAATGAGTCTGCAAAAAGATGTACGTTGGCAGTCCTTGGTTTGCTCGTGTAACCGAGCTGTTACGTGTACACAGAACTAGCCACGGATGCAGCCACCATATGATTCACACGTACAGCTGCGGCAGCTATATATCCGATCAGATCTAAAAATGCACATACTTCATGTACAGCTGCACACCACAGGCATTAAAAATATTCTGCTGTGGCTGTCAGGGCAGTCATTCTATGTCCAATTCCATTTTTTTTTAAGGGCACATTATCCATGTGCACCTTCAGCTTGCACTCACTCCAGACAGTGCTGGCCTGGCAGCTCTTGCATTCATTCAAGCTCCTTGCAAGATCAGATGCATCGCACCCCCGCGCATCTGTGGGACGTCCCGGGCCTGTGTCTGCAGTCGGCATTTGCTCGGCTGCAGGGTTTAGCTCAACAAACTAAAAGGCAGAGTGCTGGACCAATATTCAGCTTTGAAAGTCCTGTTTCCAGCACTGGCTGGACCTAAGACAGGTCACAGTATATCTCCTCTGGAAAGCACTTGGCACTTATGAAAAATATTATATAAGATGTGGTTGTTAGAGTTATGTAACCGCTGGCAAACAACATACTAATACGCGATACTAAGCTATTTCATGTGGGCTTTGTATCATTTAAACACCACAGAGCATCCAGGTTAGTTTGTAGAGCAAAATGCTGAAAGCTACCTTCCTGAAAAGCCTGTCTGTCCCAAGGGGCGTTGCAGTTGTTGTGCTAGAATTTATTTGCTGAGTGCCAAAGTGCATGGCAGAGGAACAGAATTGTAGGTTTTTGTTTGTTTTCTTAAACAGTCTAAACGTAAGCTAAACTTGCCTTTAGGCAGGCTTGGCACACCCTGCAGCCACCCTGGAACATTCTCAACAAATAAGAGAGTTTGTGACTTGAAGCAGGAACATTTGATTTCTTTCAGCTGGCTTGGCCAGTTTGGGCTTAGGAGATGCTCAGCTGTCAAAGCTTTACACTTTTAATGTTGACTAAATAGTAAGACGTACAACCCTTTTCCCCTTGTCCTTCTGCCAACTCCAGTAGGGGAAAAAAATAAAAAATGTTGAATTTGGCTTTGCTGAATTTAGATAGTGGCAGTGATCATGCCACTCTAAAATCAAGCCCCAGACGTGCTCTCGCTGTGACCTACATGAGAATATAGGATATCCACCAAATCTGGTGAGGGTGGAACACACATGCGTTTGCAGTGCGTAAGCAAATAGTCCAAAGCCAAAACCAAAGAAAAGCAAACACGAGGAAAAGGCTGGTCTGTTTTGCTCTGAAAATGGAGCGTCACCCTTTTGCAGCTGCACAGCACAGGCTACGTCCCATGAAAATACTCTGCTTGCTGTTCACGTAGCGCGTGGCAACTGTTGAAGGTGAAGGTCACAGAGCAGAAGCGATCTGTACAGAGACTAGAGCCACCATGCGATGTCTCGTTTTGCTTCACACCGCCAGGCCTCCGTGCCAGGGCAGCAGGCAGAGACGTCCCGTTAGTTTCACGTCACCTTCTGGCACAGGCGGGCTGTCATCGAAGGAGAGGCTGATGGTAACACCAGATCTGCGCACGACTGTTTTGACCAGCAGTACAGGTTTCATCCAGATCAAGCATGGGCAAATGATCATATTTCTGTCAAATCAGCCAGAGCTGTGATGTAGAGTGTAAGCCAGCTCTGTGCTTTTATGCCAGATTGATGCCAACTGGGAAGACAGACAATGCTCGGCACGGCGTGAAGCCCAAGCGGCACAGGCAAACGGTACCAGATCCAGCAAAAGGCTTGCTGGAACAAAGCTGACTGATCAATATTTTTTGAACACGTTGGAGACAGCAGAATGAATTTTTACTCGATCTGCACATCGCATTACTGGGAATGGAAACTTCTGATCTGACGCTAAATGCCCTAAAACTGGATTCACTGGATACCAGCCCTCTGACTTTATGAACCAAGGCATACTTGTTCACGTCCATCTTCTAAGGGCTTGTCTACCTTAATGAAAAGACGCTGTGTTAGGGCACCTGAGCTGCTGTGTCTACTTAAACGCCATGGAAATACATCGCTCCTTCCATCCAGCACACTATGACTTGGCAGTGCTTCTTAGCTCCCGGTGTTAGAGCCCGTGGCTGGACGAATGCCGCCGCGATGGTTAAGTGCCCTGCCTCGCTTGGGTTACCCGGAGATCTCCAGCACAATGCCTCTCTGTACGTTTTACAAACATCTCTTGTTTCCATTTCCTTATTAAACAGAACAAAGAATGAAATCATAAGATGTTTTATTTTCAGCTTAAGCATTCTGTTCTGGTTTTGGTGGTTTTACTGTGAATTGCATATTATGGGTAACATACCCATGTGTTTTTACAAACACGATCTCTCTGAGTGGTCCCCACAGGAATGCACAAGACACGTAACTCCGGGGCACATAACGAGAGTGGCAACCAGGCCACGAGGTCAGCGAGTGAACAGAATCACTGAGCACCCGCACGTGTCAAAGAAGGAGAGTCTAACAGGGCAGCGCTTGAGCTGTTCAGGATAAAATGCCTTCTTTAAATTCCCAGGGAAGCATTCTGTTTGCTGATTTATTGCGCCAGGAAATCTTCGTCCTATGCCCACACGAAATGTCATCGTGGCCGGTATCAATATCAGTCCTCCGCAGGGAGACCACGGGGACAGCCTAGCACCTGCTCTGCTAGTCAGGGCCTGCTTAGGTCCTTAGGGTCAGGCTTCACCGCCCAGCAGCGTGGGAAGGCACGCCGCCTCCTTCCGTGCATAAACCAAGATCTACGTTTTTCGGTACTGCCCATCCAGTCTCTTAAACTTGCTGCCCTCTAAGAGACTTGCTGCACTGACAGACAAGCTGGGTGGGCTTCGAGCACACACGCAGCCACTGTGAGCAAGTGAGTGGGGAAAGGATGCCCTGGTGATCGTTCTGCCTTATTTCCGAACAAACATGTTTTGTTAAACACGAGGCACTGTCTGACCTCATCATCCAAAGGCAATACCCTATAGCCAGATGCCAGAATCATGTTTGTTTTTTTGGTTCTTTCAAGCTTTTGCCCTGCTTTAAATAGAAGAATTAATTTTTCCACAGAGAAAGGCTCTTCTATTAATAGCACTAGGAGATCATTTCAGCACTTGAAAGGAAAAAATTACTTGAGTTTTTTTTTTAAATACTTTAAAAAATATTGTAAGTCACTTCATTGTGCGGGCAAGAATGCCTGCCTTCAGAGTTTTAATTACTGAGGAAAAAAATCTCTAAGTTCAAAAAATAAAAGTAGTGAATGAGACTATGTGAAATGGCTGAAAATAAACATCTTCAAACCACGTGGCCCTATGTGTCAGTTCTCTCTCATGCTTTGATAATCTCGTCTCAGTTGCTGAAACAGACTTATACAGATTGCATAGGATGCTCGCAGATGATTGAAAGGACTCTGCTTATCCGCCGCAGTGAACTGCCAATAACGGGTGATGTTCTGAAGGGCAGCCTCAACCCATCTCCTCCCTACAAGGCATAATGGAGAAAATTTGTCCAGTTACACTTCCGTGATCTCACACTCCAAGATCTCTCCTCATTCATTTAAGAAAATGAGAGGAAAACAAGCCTTAGGCTTCTCTGCCTTTTCCAAATAAACTTTGTTATCCTCTTATGTAAAACACTAAGAGAGTACAGTCCAAGTGGCAAAGAGCTTTATACACAGCTTCACTTAAAAGCAAAAACATAAAACATGTTTTGTTCTGCAGTCACAGAAATTTCAGTCATTTATTGTAATGAATGGGCGATGTCGAAAGAACATATGGTATTTTTAGCTCTGCTTCATTACCCAGTGTGGTAAACCAATCCTGAATATTTGTAATGTCTGAAAGCTTTCTCTGAGAAGAAAGGTTCTTCCTGCATAGTCTTGATTAAAGTCAGACTGTTATTGTCCAGAGGCTCAGCAACCGTACTGGGCAGGAAGAGAAGGCTGTGTGCAGGGCAAGCAGTCAGACTTGTACGAACGCTGAAGTGGTAGCAAAAAAAGGAGTTTGTAAAAGCAGAATCGATACAGAGAAGAGGAAAGGTAGCCCAGGGAAAAAGGGAATAGTCTTTGACAGGGAGGCGTAATATCAGACTGACAAACTGCGTCTGACCTTAAGTTCAGGCATTTAGGACTGAAGCTCTATATTAGGGACAGATAAACTGAAGCTGGCATGATTCAAACAGGGCAGCATAAGGCAGAATACATGCCTATAAATGCAGTAGAGTGCATAGGCACATTTGATACCAATTTCCTTTGTTGCTGTTTCACCACACTTTTGTTTTTACTGTTCTGTTTTCTGTATGACTCCATTTGACCTGCCAATGAATTTGGCTTATGCCTGTGTAAGCTGACCTTTCTTTTTTCTTTATTACTGTGCTAAATCCTTGACTTGGTTTGATATGATCTGTTCGGTCTAGTCACAAGCCAAATTATGAGGGATCTGGCTTGTTCTCAATGTAGCGAAGGAATTTCAGAATGAAGAATGGATTTCTGCCCTGAACATCTCCTGCTGTTTCTAAATACAGAACCATAGGTAGCTCCAAACAGACTTAGTCTGGGTGTAACTCACACTGTACAGGAAGGAGTGGGCATGGAATAGCACAGATCAGCCTGGCAAAGCACCGAACACCTTTCCGGTTCTCCTAAGAGCCTGTGGATTTTAGAGTTTCTTGGAACATCCCAGGATCAAATCCAAATTGTGCCTAGACAAGTGAAATTCAATACCATCATTACACAAAACAATCCACAGAGTCAACAGCAGTCTGAAGCCTCTGCAAATACCAAAGAGCTACGGCATACATGTCAAGACAGCGATATGGAAATCTTTAAATATCTTAGTTTTCATTACTCTCACAAGTAATCACTTTTTGGAGCTAAGATATTGGCCCTTCCTCTATTAGCACCCGTGTAGGTTTCTGGCACAAGGAAGCTTCCAGGAGATTTTTGTGGATTTTTAGCGGGATGCCCCAAAAGACTCACAGGGTTCCTCAGGAGGAAGCAGCTATTACAATATTGAGGGGGGCATCTCTGTTTCCAGCTCTCCATGAGTCATGCGAGCAGCTGAGAACACAGTTAAAATATGAAAGCTGAAAAGAAACGGAGTAGTTATTCCACTTCTCTTCCTCCTGGAAGAACTAAAAAAATACATAATTTTAGGTCAGACAGGGTAAAAATATTCCATGTTGTTTTTCCTTCCATGATATTTGGGCTTTGTGAGACTTGTAAGAACAGGCCCACGATATGGTTGAAGTGAACGAGGCTCTTATTTACTTTTTAAATAAGAAACTCTTGTTAAAACAGAAATTCAGTCCATATTCTATGGGGGTTTTAAAGTGAAGGTTTTCTCAGGGACCTGGTTATCCCTTTCAATAAAAAAGTAAAATAAAAAAAAAAAAAAGGAAGAAGAAGAGAAGGGGAAAGTGTCCAAGTGTTCTTGCTGATGAAAGGCAAATCTTAGAAAAATATTCATTAGATTATCCATCCTCAAAAACATGACCCAAATGAAAATCAAGAGCTGTTAGGAGACCAAAGAACTTCCTAGAACTGTTATTCTTAAAAAACAAAACAAAACAAAACAAAACTTGTCTGTACAAAGAGCAGCAGAGCTTCCTTCCATGCTCTTAATTTTGGCAGTCAAGTTTTGTTCCTTTGCATAGCCACTAACCAGCAAAATAGAACCGGAATCGCGTGCTCCCGGGACACATCTCAGCATCACAGAATCCCAGCAGGATTTGGTTGTTGTTATTTTTTGCTTTACACCGTTATATTGTACATGAAGTCTGTAAGTCGGGGACTGGACAAGTCTGACCTGCTCAGACAAAATGTTCAGAACAGGATTTTGATCAGTAACTTCAGTACGTACGAGAAACATGGCACACAGAGGGCTTGTTGTACCGAGACAGATTTAAGAGGCTCCACACCCCCCACAGCAGCCCCTAGCACTGTGCTGCCTGGACAAAGCCATGGCCAAACCTATCAGTAGGGAAATCTGGTGCAGCTCCGAGTCACTGCAGCCTCTCCTGTCTCATCTGCAGGCTGATGGAGGGTGAGCAGGGTGGTGCCTGAGGCATTAGCCACGTGGTGACACTTCTGGTGACACATGGTGGCCTTCCAGGCACTTAAAGGCAGGTGTGGAGATCCTTTACAAATACTGCTATCTAACAGGCTTTAAGATATCAAAAAGCCATGCCTAGCAGTTACCATTTATATCTTATTTTAACTCGGTATTCTTTGTACCTACTCTGTGTGCTCCCTCTTGCTCTTCTGTTTATTCCAGTTAAGGTAGGTAGTTCTTTCCAAAATGGTGTCAGCACTGTAGCCTTTAAACATCACGACCCTACATACTATTGCCTAATTTTCCAGGTAGTAACCATCTGCAAACATATCGTAGAAGTTCATTATGCGGCATTTGCAGTTTCTGTGTACCATTAATTTAAAAGCCGGTGACTTTCAGTACCAACTCGCAGGGATTTGCATGTGTGTTTGAGGACTTTGAAGCTCATAATTTAGTAAGAGAAATAATGAATGTCATCCTTCCTCTGGAAAGAAAATAGGAGAGTTCTTAGGTCGTCTCTGGAAGGATGGCTCTTCACTTTGATTGGCATTTTTGCTTTTAATAATAACCTTGTTCCCTTTGCACTTTTTAAGGAAAAAGCTCGTTCTCTGTCAAGTTAAAGGATCTCAATATTACATTACCTACCAAGTACCATTCTTTCTGCAAACCAGAGGATGCCGAGTCCTCAGCACCAGCCCTTCACAAACCGCTTCTAACGGGCTGCACTGCTTGCTGGTGCGGACCCAGGCAACGCAGCACAGCAGCAGCGTTTGCTGTGTGTTTGCACACACGTGCGTCTCTCCCACAGCACTGTGGACGAGAGGGTTTGTGGTACCTCGCTCTCTTCTGGCTACGGAGTACTGAGTATAATTCCCTCTTTGGAAAATACCTGCAGACAGCAGAACAACTGGACCTTTAAAACAGTGCTCCCCTCAAAGCATTCCCCTCACAGACATCTCACGCTTACAGAACCTTACGTACATTAGGACCAAGCCTTCTCTAGAATGGCTTTAACCATTCATTCGGGCGATACGGCCTCCTAAGGAGGGTTTCATTGCAATTTACATCCCAACCAAATGCAGAAGGTGCTGGTGGCTTTGTAATTGTTTTACAGGGAGCCAAATTAGATGCAGAACCTTTAGATGAAAGTTGAATTCAGTCATTATACTTGTTTTCCATACTACCTTCCTGTGTGGCTGGTCTGTGTTTTGTCACATTTTTGTCTATGCATTTCTTCTTCCAAATCTCTACCCTGTTCTGCACGCCGGGCCTTGAGTCGCATCAGAGGCTGTCGACTGATGCACATTTTTTGCCAAGGGTTGTGAGGAAAGTGAAAGTGCAAAGCAGCAGAAGTGATAAAGGAAAAAAATAAAATAAAATAAAAAGGCAGCTGCTCTTGCATTTCACAAAGCAGAAGGAACGTTTGCTACCTGCAGTAGTGACATTAAACAGTCAGAGCCCCACCAGAGATGTGTGGTGCGTTCAGGAAAGGAAACTATGCATTTAATGACAAGGGCATGAAAGTGCATAGGACATGAGGATTTGGTTATTTCTCTAACGTACAGGTTTGGGATGGATATAAAAGTGACAGCTGGTTGTTTATCTGACAGGTACAGACTCCCATAGACAGAAGAAAGTCTGAACAGGTTGATTCTGAGGCATGAATCCCCCCCCCCCAAAAAAGCAAAACATTGTTACCCTTCAGCATGTGTGGTGCTATTACACCGATGGCTTCCCAGGATGTAACATCTCCCTCTAAACATAACTTCTACCAGGGAAAAGTGTCAGTGAAATGAATCGGACAGTGCCTCTTGGAGACAGCAAAGGGAATGCTTCAGCCCGCAGACTCCCCGAGGAAGCTATTAAAAACATCCTTTCAACAAGCTTACAGCCAGACTACAGCTAATTAAACACCTGTAGGTGATGCAACACTGGTCCTGCAGAGGAGACAACAGCTTCACTATGCTGAGTCCAGGGCAAAGCCTAGTTCAAGTCATTCCTGCACGGCCTGGGCTTGGGCACCCATCGTCCTGCAGAACAGCACCTCTGAGAGGCTTGGGGAAAACCCCTGGCCCTGGGACCTGCCAGCACCTCCGGTACAAAACCCTCTGCAGGCTGGAGGGACGAGGCTCAGTGCACAGCCTGGCTGCTGGCCCTCTGCTGGGACGGTGCTCATTTGACTTTATTTGAAGGGAATATTTGTTAATATTTTAAAAATTTAATATTTATTCAATCTCAGTCAATGCTCCTGAGCAAGTTCTCACTGGGTGGTATGAAGCATGCAAATGCCAAGCTCCCCCTCTCCAAAGGCGATGTTGTACAGGCTCAGGTAACCGAGTTAACTGTGATTATACAGCAATCCGTCATTAGGCTCATTTTCTAACTGTTATTTAATTCTTCCTTATCCAGGTAAAGCATGTTGCGGGTTCCTTTACACAAACACCGAAACACTGATTTTGTTAATGAACTGCTAATGTCACACCGTGCGCTGTAAATGATGGGAAGCGCTGCTGGGACTCGACACAATGATCCATAAGCCTGAAAGGCTCCTGATTAATTCTTTGCACCTTGGCTCATACAGCAGTAATGCTGTTAGGTGATATGTCAGCTTCCTGAAGGAACATCTTCTGGAAGCAATCACAAATCTCAAGCATATAAAGTGTATTTTTATCTAAGAGATGTAGCCGGAGTTGCCACTTCCCTGCTCCCTCTCCTTTGATAAGCATAATCTGTCTCCCATTCATTTCAGCTAAACCTGGGTCTGAAATCCAAATAGTTTGCAGGGAAGCACAGCATGACAGAATGGAAATAAACTTCCTTGGCAAGCACAGCCCCCTCCTACCACCCACTAATTATGTATTTTTTTCCTTCTCCTTCAATTAAAGAGAAATGTTAAATCATAATTTAACATACTAAAGAGCAGTGGAAATCAGAGAGCAGGGATGCATGGCAAACTTCTGGGTTTGAAGTGAAAATGGAAGCTCGGGCTCAGGAGCCCACGTGAAAGGTGGAAAGGAAAAAACAGTAACTTACGTTTTCATGTGGGTAAGTGTAAAAACCTAATCAGGATTCACACTCCTTGGCTAAAAGGAAGGTGATACAGCCCAAGAAAAACCTGTGCTCTGTGGAGGCCGAACCCGGAGCTGTTTTGGGTAGGGTGCCCATAAAGGACTCCGCTCCCTTCTGCCACTTCTCTTGGTGTTTTCACCCTGCCTCCGTGTATCTCCATCGCTCTGAAGTCTGCACAAATTTAGTATGTCAGCTTCTCCCAAAGGTAACTCAGTGAATGACAAAGTCGTCATGTGGCTGAACCTGGCCCACTATCCAGCTGCCTCCTTTCAGGATTAAACTGCTGGGGGAGGTGAAATCATGAGCATGCGGTTCTGTAACTGATAACAGTTCTGAGGACAGACAGAGAAGAATTTAAGCCAAAGCTATTTACACTCTTGACCATACTTAAGCTAGAAGTCTGGCTAGGTCAATGTCTGAACTTGCACCTCAGTCCTGTAATTTTCCCTTTGTTTTAGTACTTTTCTGGTGTAACAAATATGCTGTGTCACAGCAGCAATCTGTATCACGTCAACAGCTGTGCATCCAGACCGAGCTGCTGGCTGCATTCGGTGCTGTACTACAGGTACCTTGCTTCTCTAAATAAACAACCCATCACGAACTGGTTTGCCTGTTTAACAAACTATTCAGTGTAATTTTTTTCCAAACCAAAGCAAAACAACACTGAAATGTTCACAACTCCGCATACAATTGAAATCTTTCAAAAATTAAATAAATTTCAGGTTCATCAAAAGTTTTTTCTCGTTTCTAATTTTATTTCTGATTTCTAATTGTCATTCAAAATTGGAAAAATCAAAACTCCTTATGCACAAAAAAACTGAATCAGAAACTTTGGAACTGGAACATTCCACTGCAGCTTTCTTTCAAAGAGTTCACAAAGAGAGCGTGTCTGCAGAAATGCAGGTGACAGAAAACATTTTTAGCTCAAGGAAGAGCTCCATCACAGGAAACATCTAACGAGTGCAATAAAAAAGCTCGTCAGTCTGAATTCTGCTTCTCTGGAACATAACAGAAGCATTCAAAAGCTCCAGACACAAACAATTTGCCCCTGTACGGGAGATTCAATCGTTGTGCTCAGTTCTTCCTGCTTTTAGGATGCTGAACTAAGGAAAAGGGACTTATTCCTGCTGCTCTCTCTCCCAGAGCTCAGGACAGCCCTTACTTTAAAACCGACACAACCTCTCTGCCTTCTTCCACCCACAGGTTTCTCTCACTAGGTAAGAATTGTTCTCTGCACAGAGCACCTTTGTAGAGAACTGCTGTTTCCTGGCTAACATCACAGATGTCTGGGCTGCGTGATTCAGGACCTGCTTAGCAGCCTTTATAAAGGGGGACACGAGTTCCAGGCAGCACTGCAGTTAGCAGGGGCAAAGGCACGTCTGTTGCAGAAGCTGAAAAGGTCATTTTGATTCCACTCGCCGTCTCTTCCCTCTGGAGGGGACCAAAGGGAGCCTCTTTTGCCTTTTTTAACTTTCTATCTGGTTGCAAAGATGGATGCAGTAACGAGAAAGGGGGGAACATGCAGAGCTGCATCACAAACCAACACATCAGAAAACAGAGCACGCCTGCCTTACAAATTTGCCTGCAGCTCCTCTCTGCTGTGTTATTTTTAAACTGCCTGCAGGTTGCAGATTTTTCAGTGGCCCTTCTCCTAGAAGTGCACACAGGGGATTTAGGAAGGCACAGCTTCCATTACCAGGAATAGAAGTTAAACTCCCAGCACATTAAAATTCAGCATCCTTCGTCTTCCCATAAACTTCTCATTGCAATTTGTGTATTCGCAAAAGGGCCTCCCGGGTCCCTCCCAGCCCCTCTCAGGACAAGGTGAGCGTACCCCAGCTCTGCATTCCTGATGTGCCCAGCTGCCACGCTGCAGCCTGCAGAGAACAGCCCGCAGTTGCTGTCATCAGCAGCCCAGGCATCATCTGACAGTCTCTTTGGCTTACCAAAAAAAAAAAAGACAAGAAGTTAGACTCAACTGACTGAGCCCAACGTTCAGGTTCACCCCAGAATCGACATCTCAGCACCAAGAACATCTACTGTACAAAGGAAGGCCGCGTGCAGGTCTGGGGCACTCTCCCATCACACATCCCGGACCCAGACTTCTCTGGACTCGTAGTAACCTTGCTGCAGTTCTGCAGGAGTCTGGATGGGACGGAGCCAGGACTTGATATCAGTAAATGGGAGAGTTCCTGTGTGTAATAACAGTGCACAATCCACGCACAATTCCTCTAGAGAAGAGACTAATGGAAGAGCAGTGTTTTTACGCTACCCCCACCATTTTAAAGAAGAAAGCAATGGAGCATGTTTCGGAAATGCTGATCAACCACAACTGCTACTGAAGTAGACAGAAGGTGCAGATGCTCAGACTCCGAGGGGTCAGGCACTGAAGCCAAACATGACAAATGTTATGGTTTCTTGCCTTCTTCTCTCTTGCCTGGCTGATCCTGCAGCGCAGAGCAGCACTGCAGAGCACTACCCATGGGGTCAGAACCCCTCCCCTTGTCTGATGCGCTGTCTCAGACATCAGGCCACTCACACTGCCGGCCAATGTCAGGAGCTGTAGGAATCAGCCCAGCTAGCACCGTGAGGAACGCTTGCCCAGCCTCGTCAGACAGGCGTGTGATAGATGAGGAGTTTGTTTTGGATGCGGAGCTCCAGCCCAGCAGCCTTTGCCCTCTGCAGGGTACCCCAGGGACTCGCAACTAATTTCAATAGAAAAAGCCAACAAGCGCCAGTCAGAGCTCATGCTCTGGCCCAACGGAGCTCAACTGTGTCCTTGGGGGACAGCGTGGGACAGGCTGGTTTATCTCAGCACCAGGGGCCAAGCCGAGCCCGGCCTCCCTGTGCTGGATAGTGCTGGGCTGGTGTGCTGGGGGTTAAGCTCATGCTGACTTGGCCCTGCGTAAGGACCAGCCCTCGTCCTTACTCATTACGCAGCTAGTGAAGCTGTTGCTCGTTTCTCCCTGCCGATTTGGAGAGTCCCGACTTGGCTCTTGGCTGTTTGTATTTCGCAGACATCCTCCATGTAATTGCCCGGCCTGGCCCCAGGCTATCAGGCTCTGGGAGAAATAACCGCGTTATTCCACACAACAGTTAGCATAATTAAAATATCGACTGCAGATTAAAAAATGTGCTGAATACTTCACAGAGTGGTTGGAGGGTTGGCAAGTCTTGGCAGCTTGCTGGCTGCAGGAGCTGGCTGGTATTTAGATGCGCCTGCTCCTTCAGCGTTCCCCGCTGTACGTGGGAACTGCTTTTTGTGCTGTCAACTCCTCATCTCCCAAGCAGCCAACCCACACCCAAGAAGAAAGGAACTGAAACGAGGAGCTCCAAGGGCTTTCTTGGGATTCTTATTGCCAGTGAGACCATTTCCTTGTTATTTATGACTTCAGGACATCTGTCTTACCGTGTCTCTCTCTATTTTTATTTGTGTCCATCTCCCCAAATGTACAGTGTAGGAACTGCATATGGTGCGAACGCACCAGGTGATAAAACCATTTGCTTAAGAACTGTCTGTACCATCTGAGAAAGCATTAATAAATTTTAAAAGCCAATGAAAACCTCCACCGGAACATTTGTTTTAGCTACTATCTTCTCTTTGGTGATTGATGTGTATTTCATCTGTGACCCGTCTAAGGTACAAATCTTTACATTTCCAGAGCCAAGAGGGCAGAAGGGGATGGAGGACAGAAGGGGATGGAAGAAGCCCTATTTACAAGGCTGGCAGAAAGCACAGAAGCATTGACCTCTGCAGGGTATTTAGGGAATTCTTAGTGCTTTTGCAGTATCTCCCCCTTCTCCTTCCCAGGGAATATGTGGGATAAAAGACATTGCTAGGGACACGCAGGTTTGGGTTTGAATGGCTTCTTGGTTCCATCTAAATCCCCTCCTATCCGGCAAAAACGGTAAAGCGATCTCGTGCTACATGTGGATGATGCCTAAAACACTTTGCAGACACCTACATCCGGAATGAAATGCAGCAGGGCCAGCAACTTGCCAAGGTGCTGCTCCAAGTCAGATCCTTCTCTAATCTTCACTTATGTGCTTGAGAAACTCCGGCGATGGCAGGAAGCGCTCAGGCAGCAGCGCAGCCTCGCAGGCAGACGGGGACGGCAGAGCTCAGGCTGTCCTACAGCACTGAAAAAAACTGCCAGGGCCAAGGCTCTGATTTCCAGTCTGATCTACGGCTCTTCTGAGAGGAGCTAATTTTATGAACGTTTCCATTCCCACTCGAGGGATGTCACAAGCAACGGCCAAGTGTTATTTTCTGAGGCTTCGATTACAGCTTTAAAGTAATCATAATAGCAAATTAATAGCAGATCTTCTCTGCCATTTTCCATTCTCATTGCCATCTCCATAATCAAGAGCAGCTCTGCTTCTTCAAAGCTTATTTCTGTGATACTTCTTAGTTTTGAATATGCAATTAGGGAAGGAGCATGATATCTTGGCGCTCTGACTGTACTCTGTAGGCTACTGCCCTCCCCCTGTGCTAGGCTCTGTGCTAGTTTCTGTTCTCAACTTCTTAATATTGACCTCCAGCCTGCTAACCATAAATAGCACCTTGGGTAGACACGATTATTTCAAAAGCTAAAAGAGACTTTTATGTACATTTAAAAGCCTTTCTAAATTAAACCCGAGATAAACTCTATGAATTCAGAGAATCTTTTGTCTCATTCCACTACACTGGAAGAGAAATTCACTGGGCACGTACAGTAGGAGAGAAAAAAAAAGTTTCAGCCTTTTCTGTGTTCTGGTGGTTCACGTGGCCAGGTTTGCAGTTTGCCCCCACTGATGATTCATCTCTCTTACCAGTATTTTCAAAATTAAATGGAAGAGGAGGAATGTGTTCATTCCCCTGCTGTGTTTAATAATCTCCCCCAAATTGTTTCCTGTTTACTTGGAAATCCCCACCTCCATGCTGTGATTTGAGCATTTTCACCCCGTTGACTTAAAAACAAAGTCTGCAAGACGCTGTATAGTTTTTATCTTGCAGTCATAGAGCAATTTATGATAAATGTTGTTCCAGAGAGAAATTACTTGGAAATGTGCACGTGTTCATAGCTCCACACTGCTTATTTAGAACTATGGTAGGAAAAAATACAAATTGTCCTTCAGTTTTTATTCATGTCCCATGTCTGATCACTTCTCACAGCTGGTCACCGTACTGGTGCTCAAATACAAACCTCCATAAAGCCACCAGTAACAGCACTGATGGAACTGCGCTTTCTTTCATGGTGCAGGCCAGCACACAGCTGTGAATAGCCGGTGCACATTGTTTCACACAGGATTTGTCTGTAAGTGAAGCTTTGAGTGTATTTTCAAGACAAAATATTAAAAATACCTAAATAGCTTTCCCAGCTGAAGAATTATCTGTGAATTCCTGCGGCTTGGCAGGACAAAAGGGAAAGAATTTTCCCCTTAGCTTCCTCAAGGAATAAATTTGCACAATAGTTGTAGGGTTTTATTTACATAGCACATATCAAACAAACTGTTCTTATAGAACAGCATTAGCTCACACACGGCAGTGTGTTCTGTGCTAGCTTATGCGAAGAGAGTTCATTTAACAGGCAGAAATATCCTGCGCCCTGAGAACAGAAAGGGAAGCTGGGAATTCAGAGGGGACCCGAGCCTTCTCACACACTCTCAGCTTTCCATAAAGGTCTAAACTTTTCTAAATGAACATTACATTTATGTGATTAACTGGAGTTTGCGTGGGCCTAATTTGCAGATGTGTTAAATTTCTACTGCTCCTACTAAAGCTCTCGGGAGCACCCGGCTCCCCACGTCTCAAAAGGCTGGAATGCGCAGTTACACAGCCCTCGGGAGGGAGAGCAACACCGCGCCCTCGGTGAGACCCAGGCATGGTTAAAGGCAGGAAGGAGAAGGAATAAAGCACAGGGTGTACAAATTAAGCACATCTCCCTCTCTGTGGGCCCGAATAATTGCCTGGAGAGATCCCTGAGGGACAGCAGCACTGGAGATACTCCAGTATTTGGTATCCAGAGGGGTGCTGTGCAAGGCTGCAGCCAGGAGGAAGCACCGGGCTGGCACAGCAAGGCGGAGTGCCTCTGGCTGGCATCCCTCAGCCTGGCTGCTGGCTCCAGCAATACAGTGACAAAGGCTTGTCGGGCTTACTTTGGTGACTAGACCAAATACGTGTTAGCTGAGGAGCCTCCATTCCCCTGCCTTTTTGCTGAAGCAATCTGTCTAACTGCCGGCTTTCCTCTCTCTTCCCTTCTCAGATGAGATGGAGCAGTCCCCTGCAATGCGTTCTGACTACTTGGTCTCAGGGATTAGAACTCCGCCAGTAAGGAGAAACAGCAAACTGGCAACACTGGGCAGGATCTTCAAACCGTGGAAGTGGAGGAAAAAGAAGAATGAGAAACTAAAGCAGACCTCTGCAGGTACGATGAGAATGCCAGTCTGAAGCTGCAGAAAGCAAAGCTTAGCTTGGGTGAAATTTCCTTACATAGGAAGCACTGATGATAACCTGGTCTAAACCTAATTCAGAAATTCCAGCATGTTGGAAATTCATGACATTTAAGGCTAGAAAAAGCCCGTGTAGGCTTACTTGCTATGTAACGCAATATAATGCATCTAAAAGGAAAGGTCAAAACAAGAGTGAAGCACAAGCCTCAATACAGACTGCTTTTCACGGGCTGTCTCTTCTCCAGATAGGCTATATTTATGTCTGCAAGTATCGCCACCCCTTTTATTTGGGGTGAAGATTATTTAGGTCACAATAACATTATGAAAAGTGACAGGAGGGAGCTGCAGCATGTGAAGTTCCTTCCCTCAAGCAGCTGTCTCTGCAGGAGCCCAGCACACAGCACTGCGCGCTCTCGCTGGTCTCCGGGGATGTCCCAGGAGATCAGTAAGGAGACAAAGTCACATGCTAAGACAGGGTGATGCGATTCCCTCCACTTGCCCGATACCCTGAGGAGTGTCGCGGTGAGGGACATCACCTCCTGAGGCAGCTCTAACATCTGGCATCAAACAGCACAGGGGCTCTCATACCCCTGTTATTCTGCACTCAGTGTGATCAGGCAGCAGGTTAAATCATAAACCTCAGCTCTACGTGTGGCTGATTTTACTATTTTAACAAAAGAAAGGGGACAAAACAGGCTGGCCAGCCCATGCACCCCCAGAATTTCCTGCAGTTCTTTCCAAGCACACAGTAGTTGAGACCAGAGGGAATTTCCTCGTTACAGCTTTCTCACTGAGATATCCGAATATTCTGTTAACTGGTGCTGTGTCACGCTACCACTTCTTGCAGTGCTGGAGAAGAAGATGACGGCACGACAAGGTCGGGATGAACTCATTAAGAAAGGCCTTCTGGAGATGATGGAACAGGGTAAGGAAAAACTTTTATTTTTAAATCAAATCCTTTTCGGTGCAATAGGAAATGCAAGTCTTCAAAAGAAGAAAACTATCAATCAAATAAAAGGAAGATCTTAAATCCAAGCACCCTAAAGAAAAATGCTTAATATTGAATTCTTCTGATTTCTCTCTGCTGTAACCAGTCCATGCAGTTTGATTTTTGATGGCTTACCACCTTGAATGCAACTCCAGCTTCACTGGATTTTTACATGGTGTGAATGTGAGCTGGTACCTATGCAATTCCTCTAAACCTAGCTAAATCCGACCACCAAGAAAGTCAGCTCAGACTGGTGTAAATATAAACTTAGACATACAGATGCATTCAGCAGGGAAGCTAACGTGTACAGCCCACGAATCCAAATCTCATTAAATGATACTAATCTGACGTTTACAGCTGTCTTTCCGGTAAAAAAGAAAAGTTTGCGTCAAAGCCCATCGCCATCCCCTGTGCTTTGCTTTCATCCACGTGGAAAAGCGAAGCACTTGGTAGTGGCATTTTAAAGTTTTCCTGAGCACAAACCAGGTTCAGCAGAAGTCATTGAATGAAAGATGATGAAGTGTCAGAAACGACAAAGGTCGGCGGTTCTGTATAGCCCTGCTCCAAAGCCCTGGCAGATGCTCAAGGGACATGGAGATCTGAGTGACTATTCTGCAAGATCAAGCGAGCTCCCGGCTTTATGGACAGCATCCCCATTGCCACTTCCACCTAAACAGAGACTAAAAATATCCCTCTTCACTTTGAAAACTCTATAGCAGAAAGCACTGTCGTGAAGACGGGCCTTTTAAGTTTGACCAATCTGGTAGATAGAAATGGTGTTCTTTGAAACTAATAATTGAGTTTCTTTGTACAAAACGAACGCCGTGCCTATAAATGGGCCGTGGGACAATACTCAGTGATGCTAGGCTGGAGTAGAACTGTACAACTGAAGAGTCAGAAGAAGAGCTTTTTTTTTTTTTTTTTTTTCCATTACACTAAAGCAATTATATTATTTTATTGGATATATTTTAATATGAGTTTTATGTTCAAGCTACAAAATCTATCAAACCATCAGCTTATTCTAAACTGGAAGGCTCATTTTTAATTCCTGTCCGCTGAGGTCTCTCTGTCTCTTATTCTAGTTGTCCTGCCAGCACATCAGCACTACCCAATACACCCCGTATCTCCTAAGAGCATGGAAGTTTTCCCTATAGTCTATGAATTTGAAAGCACGGGCATGTGAGCATTATGAAACAGCAGTAAAATAAAACTTCTGTAGAGCACGTTAAACTCTAATAGAATAGTGAGCTGATAAACCTCCTGTATGCATAAAGAACTGGTGGGGAGGAGCACAGGGGATGCTAAGTTGCAAGATCATTTTAACAAAATAAAAGGATAAAATAAAAGGAGCGATGACAAGCTGCGCTTTCACAAAAGCAGCTGCAAACAGCCTCTCCGGGTCCCTCTGCCTACCTGTCTCCGGTGAAGCCGCACAGAGCTCCTGTGAACATCACGCCAATTTACAGAACCACCCCGTGCCCAGGAAGGAAAGCACGGCTGACAGTCAGTTGAAGGACATTGCAGCTCCCTCCAAGTTATTTTTCTTCTCAAAGTGTTGTGAATCTCCAGGGTTATTTTATTGTATTATCAGTAGAAGCAGCTTATTAACTGGTATCAAAAATTGACCCAAATAATTCTCAGTAAATGATTAGTGCCCTACTTGGACGGCGCTGAAGTGGCAGCAGTTTCACGGCTAAGTCCTCATTTATGCGGTAAGTTGCAGCTGTCAAAGCAGCAATACTATGCTAAAAAGACTACAGTAAATCCTTAAATCCCTCTATTTCATCAGGCTCTACTCCACTTCCGGAGCCCTGGCTCCTGCTCGCTTTCATTAACAGTCCAACCCGGGACCAAGCTCTAGCCTGAGAAACGTGCAGACCTGCTGCATGCGTTCACAACAGCCGTGCCCCGCTCCAGCCTCGCAGCACAAGGTCTGTCGAGCAGCATTTTGAGCTGGGCTGCGTGGCTCAGAGCAAACCACGAAGCTCGCACAGAATCTGCCTCAATCTGGGAGCAGCCCAGGGTGAAATTGCACTGTCCGTGCTTTGGTGATGGGTCATCCCAACAGGTTATGTCACCCCTTCTCCTCGCACAACCCCAAGACGCAGCTGCTCAGACACTGTGCGCAGACCGAGGTACGCAGCCGGGCCCCTTCTGCCCCCATCTCTGCACACACAGACACCGAGCTGCCCCTTCGAATCTCCTGGATGTGAAATATGGCTTCACTGGCTTACAGGCTGCAGGGAGATTAACTCCCAGATAAATCCCAGCCCTGCTTCTTCTGATTACTTTGCAATTCCCAGGACTATCTGCTGCTTTCCTCACCAGGGGATCTGAGGTCTGTGCTTTCTCCCACTCCCAGACTCTCTCTAAAACCAAGCCGGGAACCGCTGCCAATCAAAGCAGCAAGTCCACTTTGATCTAAGCACAAGTTGCTCCCTTTTGACCGAGACCGTCACTGCTGCGAGCCTCAGACGTTCCTTAGCAGAGGGCTGTCTTCTGCTTGTCATTACTTCATTAGTCACTGCACTTCCATGGCCGGGATCCGAAGCAGCTCTTGTCTCTGTCTGCAGCTCCATTGTGGCACAGCTGTCAGCAGCTTGCCTGTCTGAAGGATGCGAGGAACGTGCGAAGCAGAGTTACCTTGAACACACTTAGGGAGCTTCCCCCACCATTTCTCCCCATTGTGAGCACAAAACGGCTCCAAGGTAGCTGTGCACTGAGAGGTAAGGACTGGCTGTCAAGTAACGCAGGCAGCTGTTAATACACCGGTGATTATGTATAGGCTGCCTTCACAATGAGCTGAAATGTAGGCAATGAACTTTTTCCCCCTCCCCTTCCTTGTATCATAGCAACTGTGCTACTGCAGGGGCTATTTTAAGAACAGTAACTTTTCACCAAACGTGATTATGAGGCAGACTGAGTGAGCTCAGCGCACAAAAATACTGCATCCCTTCCGCAGCATCTCTGGGCCAAAACCCGATACCCTTTCCCCAGAAGGGCAATAAATTACTCCGCGGATTGTCCAAATAGTATTAAAAAGGGGTAGCTACAAGCGCTAGCAGTTTTAAATCAACGTGCAAGAAACTTGTCATGATATCATTGCAAGAAAACACAGCCTTGTCACGAGCTTCCAGAAAAGAGTGTCTAGGGCTGAGAAATACAGGGGAGGAGGTCAGGGTGGGCAGCAGACGTGGCCGTCAGCATGGAGCACCGGCTGCAGTGCCAAGTAATTGCTTTGATTTGCCACGGTGGTGTCGATCTTGTAAATTCTGAGAGAGTCGTGCAGTAAAAGGCTAGTTTGTATTCTGAGGAATCCTGCCTGAATAGGAGAATGCTAGAAAAGCTTCAGTCATCAGGATGCGTACAGCTGCAGGGATCACTGGCACAAAAATCCTTCAGAGTAAGCAAAGGGAGCAGTTTCTAGGTCTGCATGAGGAGGGATTTGAATTTCTGATCAGCTCAATCACACAAGACACGCTTTTTAAAGCTGAGTAACTAATGCTGTGCTCAGACCTACACTTCGGTAGGGAATACTAGCAGCCTTGTCCTCTGCGATGCTCCGGGATTTCTGCTGGGGCAGCTGGATGGCAGCGCGCTGTGCACGGAGCCTGACACGATGCGGACATGTCAGAGCGACCTGTGCCCGTGCTACGCGGGAGCTCTGCTCACGAAAGGAACTGCCTCCTCTCCTGCACCACAGGTGCTTCCAGAGCACAGCGGCCTTCTTGTGCATGCACGAGGGCCATTTGCCTGGGCTGCTGGGTGCCCACAGAAAAAGATGCCTTGTCTAGAAAACAGGGTGTATGTTAGTGTCCAGATGGGCTGGTGTCCGTGTGTTTACAGATGTTCAGCACTTTCAGAAATGAGGTGTTGCTGTATGACAAATCTCAGCCTCCTAACCACTTACTGAAATTACTTGCAGCTTTGAGACTCACTCTCCCAGTGGGGATAGC
Organism: Nettapus auritus; assembly: GCA_011076525.1. Taxonomy (NCBI): domain Eukaryota; kingdom Metazoa; phylum Chordata; class Aves; order Anseriformes; family Anatidae; genus Nettapus; species Nettapus auritus. The sequence goes on from CM021784.1 coordinate 11,353,209, forward strand.
AGGGGGGTCCGCTTTCACTGCTCATGGTTTAGTTAAGATTAAATGATTTGGTCTTGTAGATACTGAAGGCAAAGCCTGCACTGGTGACGATGCCACAAGAGCAACGCAGAGTGACCCTCCAGCTCCTGTGTGCCAGGCACTTGACTCTGAAGAGATGCAGCAAGAGAGTACAACAGCAGCCACAACAAATGTGACCTCCCTTGGTGAGGAGCTGCATTTGGATGAGCTGAAAGAAGATGCAGGTATTGGATAAAAGTGTTTAAAAAAATAATAAAATGTTAAAAGATATGTTTATGCTGAGCTGCTGCATGAGCAATCTTATACCCCAGTGGTAGACAGTCTGAGCACCTTGTTCTGCTCAGCTTCCCCATACCAGGTTAGCAATCATTATTTTATAAGTCATTTTTTGAGACTGCTACCAAACTGAGGGACCACACAAAGCTTGGCATAATGGGATTAGTTGGATTATGAGACAATCCAATCCTGGCATGGTGCCCCTTTGGCAATAGCAGTGACTGCTGTGAAGATGAAACAAGCTTCTCTCAAAAACATTTCTCAAACTTCTGTGCCAAGGCTGAAGTTGCCTGTCCTGGCTCCAGGAGCGATGTCCATGCCCAGCTTGCTCTATCTATCACCCTGCAAATACAAGGGCAGTTCAATGTCACGAGTACAGATAAACTACACCAAGCTCCTTTCGTGCAAAGTTTATCTGTGAAGCAGTTCAACGGGACCAGGGCAGCCAGGGACAGCCCAGCAGCGGGAGGGTTTCCGTGAGCTTCCTGACAACCAAGAAATGCGTAGCTCCAAAGATAACGCTTGATCCTAGGCTGTGAGGAGTGCCACGCAGTGCTTGCTGATCTTCCTGCCCATCCACTCTGGCCAGTCTTTATGCCTTCCCCAGCTGCCTTTTGTTTTCCATCCTATGTGCGCGTGCCCCATGATCTTTAGGGTCCTATCCCCCAGCCAGGTCCTCCAATCCCCCCTCACCTGCTGGGTCTCGCAGAGTGATGCTGCCCTCACACTGCTGCAGCAGCTAAGAGTGGAAGTTGTCCTCTAACGGGGTTTTCATTTTCTTTGCTTTAGACCTTCCCATTTCTTTCTCCAGTCCTCTCCATCCCCCTGACTCACGCAATTTTGTTCATTTTTACTGTTTTGCTTTTATGTAATATTGCTCTTCTGGCCCATTTCTAGCCCCACTCCACTCTACTCTTAATAGATTTGCCAACAGAAATGCTCCTGTCTCCCAAAGGTACTCCCCATTCTCAAGTTTGCTCATCACAAAGATTTTTATAAGCATAGCAACTCCTTTCCATCACCTTTGTTTCAACTACACATTATCACATTGAGAAATATCCCAAAGCACTGTATGTGGGCTTCTAGAGATTTATCCTCTCTTGTGCCTCAAAACAGAGGAAAAATAGAGAACTGGACATGCACAGCTTCTATTAATACATGCCCTTAATGATGTTTCCTTTCTATTCGACCTATATATAGTGTTTGTTTTTGTATCACTCTAAAAATTCATTGGGGTAGAACCCACTCAATCTCCTTTTTCCTGTTCAGTGTTTTAGAACAACCAGATCAAGATCTCAACCAGAATACCTCAGGCACTGCTATTACTAGCAGCAACACCCTCTCCTAGTGTTTCACTGAGCAAATTGCTCTCTGAAGTTCTAGTTATCGTTGGGACAGACTATCTGGGAAAGATGGCACTAAAATGCATATATTTAACATTATGACTCTCTAAAACCTAGTACTGTAACTTAAAATGCACCTTCCACTGCATTCTAAATCATGTATCGAGGCTCTCCAAATCATCATTTTCCAATAACAGCAGGATTACATTCTCCTGTCTCCCTGATCTATGACTACTCCTGTTTTTGGAAGTCCTCATTCAACAGTGGCCTCTGGCTTTTAAAACAATTTCTGTGCTAATTTAATCCCTCTATCCACCCTAGCACTTTTGTCTAGTGATTTTACCTTACGGAGCTCATTGGGTGAGAAGGGTCTTCAAAATTGTCCGAGTATATTGTAAAGTTTATCATCATGCAGAGCTTATTACAACACCTGTGTCCTTGAGCTCAGTCTAGGTCTCCAATGCAGGTGTCTTTCTACAAGTTTGTATGAACATTCGACCAGCTAGAAACAAAAGGAAGATATTTGCTTCATACCCAATATGCTGTATTTCATCCTGATGAAGTGGCATGAAGGTCAGGAGGGAAAGAGGAGGGAATAAAAAAGATTATTTGTAGAGCTCACGTTTCATTAACGCAGAAGAACAGCCTAGGCAGAACCAGGGCAGCGTTCCCCACCCGACCCAGCCAGCAGGCGTGGGGACAGTCCCAAGGGGACGGACCCTACCTACTAGCGAGGCGGCGCTTTGACAAGCAGCTCTCTACGAATAATTAGCTACTCTGCCAAGAGTCTAGTGCTGAGCCCTTGGAATGTGTTCAGCAGGATAACATTCCCTCTGCAGTACGAAATCTGTTAATAGGTTTGTGTACTCAAGACTCAGGTCTGCCTCAGATTCTGAGTCAAACGCGCTGTTATTACCAAAAACAACCACGGGAAAAAAATAGAAGCAAACTGTTCTTTGCTGGGACTGTAAAATGGACTTTTTTTTAGACAACAGCACGCAATGACAGTTTGTTTCTGTGGCAGCGCTCCCTGAGCAGGATGCAGTTCCGAAACAAAAAGATGTTTGCCAGAGGCCGAGCGTGTTTCAGATCCGCCTTCTCTCCAGGCAAGGACCCGCCACGGCTGCTCCTCCGCCTCGGTGCTGCGCGGCCCCTCGTGGCACAGGGCTCCTGATTGCAGTGAAATGACTGCCGGCAGAAAGAATCGCTCAGCTCAGGGGAAAACATCCAAATATGACTAATTTTCCTGTCACACTACTAACATCTACTGGAGCTCCTGATCTCTCTATAATGTAACCTATTAGTGACTTAATTTTTCGCTTCTCCTATTCCCCATTTTCTCTTCTATGCAGCAGGCACAAAAACACAAATTGATGTCAGACTAGAACAAAGCATTTCCCTAGAAATGTATATTTTAAAGAAATTATTTCCTTTAATAATTTAGGCAACTATCACATAAGACTTTCCTATCAAGCCAAATTTCACGAGAATCCCTCTAATGATGCATATTTATTCCACTTTCCTGTCTTTCTTGAATGACAAATACTCATTCCTCCACTTCTAGGCACACTCATTAATCTGTTTGTCAACAAATTAAATGCTATTATCTTGCCAATGCTATTGTTTCCAACTGTCTAAATGCTCCGGTGCCTCCCCATGCACTCTGAACGCAAGGATGCTGAGAGAAAGAGCTTGTGTTCCAAGCAAGACATAAAACTGAGCCAAGAAAAGGGTTGTGATGTGGCAGCTGTGGGTACTCACTTCTGGGAGATTTTCGGAGGTGCTCTGGAATGGTTTGGAGGGAAACATACTTTGCTTTGACAGTCCAGGCTGCTAAAGGGAGCGGGATTTACCATTTCTCCAGCCCAAACCGTTTGGGCACATCTCCTGCTGAGGGGAGATTTAAACGTGGATCTCCCCATTTGGAGGAGGGCCTCTGGACCCCTGGTGGTTGGATGTGCTGTTTGGGGAGGTCCTGCCCAAGTTGCTCAAGCCTGTCTGTGGCTCCCACGTACACCAAGGCAAATATTGGTGTGGTCTTTGTACACACATGTACAGAGTGTGAAAGTCAAAGCGTGAGGCACTGGGCAACTTTAAGCACTGCCAGAGTCAGCTGGTACCTGAGCAGTGTTCAAAGACGTTAACACTGGACTTCGCTGACATTCCACACATGCCCTGCTTCAGCTGCTTGCCTTTCTGGATCTGTTCCCGTGCCCTCATCACAGCCAGCCCCATTTGACAAACTGCTCGGTGATTCAGCCTGTACTAACTCTAAGAGCTAAGTGCTTTTGCCATCTTTCAGGAGACAATCCTGAAATGAGCACTGCTTCGCCATCTCAAATTAAGGCTTTGGTGATTGAATTTTTCCTTAAGTACTTCATCCATTCTCTATTCCGCAGTAGTTGCTGAGATCCACTGGCAAATCTTTTTATGGCAGACTTTTCCTGGTTATCAGCTTTAGCCTCAGGAAAGACTCAGCAGTTCTGAAGTCAGGTGCAGTAGGATGCAAGTTGAAGTCATATATTAAATAAGATAAAAACTAAATTGTGAAAATAAATGTGTACAACAATTGGAAAGCCAGCTTTCATGTAATGTTACAGGGTTGATAGTCTGTCCTGTGGCTGTATGTTCCTGGCACTCACGCAGTAACACTGTGCTATTGCAGCTACACCACTAAGAACATTCATTGCAGTTCTCTAAGGCTGCTTTCCCCTTGCTGTCCCCATTATTAAAAAGAGAAAAGGAAAAAAGGGAAGGTACGGAAAGTAAGAGAGGCTCACCTGTTTTCTCAGGAACATCAGAGCTACCATTTCTTCAATATTCTCAAGCATCTTATTCTTTACCTGCTTTGGCTACTTGGCTATTTCACACAATAATTATTTCCAGTAAGGTAAATAAGTGCGTCTAGCTGTGTACCATATGTTCTGTTTTTCAGAATGTTTCTGGCATTGTCTCCTGGCCTATCAGCATTATTAACTTCCCTTTCCATTAATTTTACTCATCTTCTTGCTAGCCAAGAAACCTTCAGCACCCATGGACGAATTAGAAGATGCCAGTCTGCCAGCATCTGAAGACAGTCCGCAAGCCTTACTCATTTCTGAATCCACAGACTCTCCCCAGAAGGGGACAGAAAGAAACCCAGCACAGCTTCCCAGCCCTCCATTGCTCCCAGCTCCACCGCCGAAGGCAATCTCCAAAATCACCAAGAGTGTAACAGGTCAGTCATTACCAGTCAGGAAAGACTTCCCCACGCCTTATGCTTTGTTCACCTACACAGCACAGTATACTCTGTCTTTTCTTAGATCCTTTTGCAAGCCTGTTGTTGCCTGCTGTGAATCAGGCTGGCTGCGGTTGTAGTGAATGATAACGAATTTCATTAACTGAGCGGTTTGGTTGCCTGATAACGCGCTGATCTTTGTACTTCAAACATATATATACGTATTTGGATCTCCCCGAGGATTATTTAGTTTGAGCGTATTGCACTAAACACATGTAAAACAAATCAAACCAACCGCAAACATCTGCTGAATCAGATGCTCCTATCGATATGCCATAAAACACAAGGCGATTTAAATGCTTTCATTACATAGAATCCCTCTGGATAACAGCACAACAACCACAAGCCGGTTCAACTCCATAGGCTCTGTAGGGGTTTCTGTCTGCAGGTTCTGCTCTCTAGGGTAGGCCTAAACTAAAGCTAGGAAATCTGGTCTAATTACACAGAATGCACATAAGTGATACACCTGGCTCCCACGAAGCAATCCTCCATGCCAGCCTTCATTGAATGTTTCAACAGCAATTCCTCCGGGCCTGATTTGCTAACGTATTGCCAATGTTACTACATTTTCCAACATTCTGGCACTACAGAAAGGGTGTTAAATGAATATGATTTTAGTTCGTTCCAATTTTAGGGCCCCTGCATATGGTAAAAGCAGTTAACAGGGTCTTACTGCAAATTAGAATGAAGTCTTGACATCTAAATGCCAAACCTGTCGGGTATTTAGACTTTTAAATGACAGCCATTACCTCAGCCCTGATTTGCATCCCACTGGCACAAATAACAGGGTTTTCAAAGTCACCAGGAAACAAAATATCAGAGGGCCACTGATGTGACCACTGGAACTCATAGAAAATATCGGTGCTTTCAGTCTTTTTGAGGAACAGGCGTTTGTTTCCTATGGAAAATGCCCTTATTTTGACCATGTTTAGAAGCCATAAGAGCTTAAGCGGGACCTGGATTTAAGATGGTATCATACCAGGGCTTCCCGGGAGCTGTTGTTCGGATTGCCTCACCATTCTCTGCTCCCAGTCAGGCTCTCGCCTGCCTCTTCCATCTTGCAATGTGAACAAGCACAACCAGGACACCCTTTATCACTTCTCAGCTGATGAGAGATCCATGCTCTGCTTGAGATTCAGGCCATTCGGAAAAACTAACCTGTAGAGGGTAACAAGATTACAGAAGCACCAGGCGCTTCACAGTGCCTAAGCACTTCATCTACCAGCTAGGATATTCTAGGTTTTGGTATTTCATCCTCATCTAAATTTCCCACAAAGAACAATTCAGTTTTCTCAATGACTCCAGTAACTACAGACCTTTATTCAATAGTGATTATATGTTTGTTTATTTTTGTTTGGATGTGGAGGCAGTGGTATGGTAAAACTAAACAAATACTGTCAGTGAGTGAAAGGGGATACAAATGTAGGGGGGGGAGAAGCAAAGAGCTATTATAAAAAGAACAGCAAGACAAAGAGGCTGAAAAGCTCTTCTGTGTTTGGGTTTTTTCCCCCTTAACAATGCTAGAGATGCTGTTAGCAGAGGAGTGAGGAATAAGCCAAGCACCAATTAATCACAGAGAGAGGGGGAACAGGGCAAGGTGCCAAGACATCACTTTGCAAGATTATTCACTGAACAGCCGTTATTAAGATGAATAAGGTGTGATTTAGGGAAACTCTCAATATTGGCCCAAGCTGCAATGAGGACAAAATTGGCCTTTGGCCCATTCCAGGAACAAGCAAATACAAAGATAAAACCAAGTCTGCTCCCTTCCTGCTTTGGGGCTGAGCTGAACCCAGGGTTCTTGCTCTGAGAAAACACTGCAGCCCTCTCCCATTGTGCAGAGGGAGAAAGTGATTTAAGAGGTGCTCCTTCATCCCCTCAGGCCACGATTTAAAAGACAACGATTGATCATAAATGTCTTCTATGTGTTTCTACAGTAGCACATAACCAAACCTCCCTTGTACGCTGAGAAAACATCTTTTCTTAGCACAGGTTGGCTGTCTCCCAGCCACAGAAGCTACCTGATCGCCTCTGGGCTGGGAAGGTGTCTCACTGCCAAAGCATGGCACGCTGGACACCTAGATGCTCTGGTGCTTTCTGATATTTTCAGATTTTAAACACGGTAACTTTTGGACCAGCTTGACCCCTGCCTGCCTACTAGATGCATAAAAAGAGGGATTCAACTCTGGCCATTGATCTGGGTTGGATGAAGACAAAAGTGCAAAAATGCCTTCCAAAAAAATTAAAAATTCATGTGTTAGACCTCTCTTAGAAAAAGCAAGGAGATGACACCGTAGATGCAAATCTCCTAGAGGCTACAGGCGCTCTCCTCCCACTTGTGCTTTTGCTATTGCCCTCCATAAATTCTGCTCTCCATTCTCAAAGTGAACACAGTAAACACGTTCTGTGAAAACAAGTTTGTACAAGAGCTGTACAGACTGCATCAGTTAAAATCCCTGTTTACAACGCTAGGTGGCAACAAGATAAAAGAAATACCCTCTTCTGTGACGACATCACATTGCCTATCTACGCCCAGACTGAACGGTTGCAATAAACAGCACCATGCCAGAAGGTTGGGACTGGGTGATATGGAAAATGGAGAAAAAAAACTATAGAACGGAAGTACTAATTGGCATCTTATCAGGCCAAATGTTCAGGTGTCTTAAGAACGGAAAACTATCAAACTTACAATGAGAGAAATGTCCGCTTTGGACTCAGGTGCTAGAGAAACGTACAAAACAAAGTAATTTCCAATAAAATGCTTATGCAACATAAAAACCTGAATCTAGAGGGTAAAAATTATATATTGTCTGGCTCTACCCCTCGTTTTCTCTTCCTAGTGCTCAGTACGCCATCTATCATTTGGATTTCAGTTGGCAAGTTTTGTTAGGCGAATGTTATACCATAATAATTTTGGCATTTCCTCAACTGGCATATAAAAGACAGAGGTCTAAGCTGCACAGCAATCACAGAGGAGCAGATAATAGGCAGTGGTACGTTTTGTCCTGACTGAGAACCACAGTGCATAAATTTTAATACCGTCTGCCAGAGGCCAGCAGAGAAAGAGCTAGATTGGGAAGCTGCCGCAGCACAGGCTGTTAGCGGTTAGGAGGAACGGTGCTGATGATCAAGAATGCAATGATGGGCTGGAAAACTGGAGAATCTGTGTGGGGAATGAGAAAAACATTTATTTTTCTAGATCATAGATCTAGAGCTGTGCAGTATGAACCTTTTGAATTCAGATGGTTAATCAGCTTAGCCGGTTACCTCTTAGCAAGAAGAAAACATCACCATTTTCTTCTGTTCAACAGAAGAATTAATTTCAGTGCCAGCTCTCTGCGCCAAAACACAAGCAGCATTGCATGACCTCTTACCCTCGTGTTTTGACAGCAGGAAGCGACACGGATGACCCAGCCATGAAATCTCCTCCTTCCACTATCCTGAAGAATTACGTAATTGTCAGTTCCTCCCAAATCTCAGGACAAGCTGCTCTCTTCCATCCCTCTGGCCAGAAAAGCTCTGATCCCCACGTCAGAGGACAGGTAACAACGCCGACCGGCTCCCCTCACCTGGCTGCCGTCCACCTGCCTTTACCTCCCAGCAGAGTCATTGAAGAACTGCACAGGGCTCTGGCCACCAAGCACCGGCAGGACAGGTACCTGCAGCCTCTTGGCTACACGGGTGCATGGGGAGAGTCATTCCACTAAACCACTTTTCTTGGTAAACGTCCTTCCCCTGTCATTAGCATTTTATCTATCCTGTGGCTTGAGCCTGTTTTCTTCTTGATGTCATTACTTTGAACATCTATCCCTGGTTAAAGGGCTTGATTTGGCAGTTAGTTCTTCCTTTATAAAGAGGCTACCGTGACATGGAAGGTGGTTTTCAACAGGTAGAATCATCTGATAATCCTTGACCTACTGCAAAGAAACTCTCCCCAGCAGATAACAAGTTAGATAGCGAAATATGAGTACTTTACGGATGAGAAATGCTGTTTCACTATGTCTCTTGGCTTATACGTAAGCATACACGGTATGCATTTTCTAATACAAATGCTTGTATGGGAGTACGTTGGGTGTTTTATCTGGCTTTCATTATAAACATTCCTCTGTATTAGAGAAGGCCAGAGAGAACCTCTTCCAACAGAGCTTTGGAGCTAAGTTGGTAACATTTCTCAGCTCCATAGCAGCTATTGTCATGGGGAATAGATTCATACAATACATTTCTAGGCCCTGTTAAACCTTTGTCATGATCATAAAATATCAGATTGCAAAGGTTTTATCTTTTTTTTTTTTTTTTTTAAATCAGTACAGTGTAGCACATGGTTACATATCAAAGAAATATATTAGTCTCTACCTTTCTGTACTTTATTTTTATGATAAAGACAGGAAGGTAGATCCATAATAGACATTTGTCAACACAGTCTTGAGGATGCTATTCCTTGTCATCCCATGGTGAACTCTCTGCTTTGGCCTTAATGAGCTACAGGCCATTCTGGCCATTCTCCTATAACGATAAGTTCCTACTGTGGCAATAAACCAGTCTTTTGTAAAAACTGGCCTCTGCACCTTCCACCCACAGCTTCCACGGAAGAGAAAGCAAAGGCTCTCCAAAAAAAAGAGTGGATGTCCGTCCATCCCGAACGTCTAGCATGGAGCGCAACAAAGAAAAGGAGAACTCGCTGGGTTACGGCAGTGACTCCGAAAATAAGCGGAACTCAGTTAAAGAGTCTGATGAGAACAAAGAAAACATGATCATGAACTCAGAGCTCAAGGAAGACTCTGTTTTTTATCAGGATGAAGAAGTCTTGAATGACTCCATTATTTCTGGTAAGGAAAGTCACTTATATTATAAAGACACGCCACTGTAGCCTAACGAATGCTCTGAACATGGGAGCACAGAACAGAAAGTAGTGAGCAGTGTGCATTCCTCTGTTGTCACGTCAACTTTTCTAAGGAATCTTGGTGAAGATCTGAAGTTATGTTTACATCACAGTGACTGTGATCGTGCCTGTTTTGGTAGGTACTGCATAATAAGAGGATACAGAGTTATGCTGATAAGTCGATGTATCTGCATGCTTTACCCTGCTGGTGACTTATGTACCTTTAGTACCGCTACATAACAACAGCAGCACTTGCAGACACCTCCTGAAATCTGCCCTTTCAAATAGCGACTACACAACATGAAACAAAACCAAATCAGACCAAACAAAAGGCTTCTTCCTCATAACTATATCCTTCAATTTAAGAAAACAATGTGTGTAGCTCTCCACACTGTTGTGTTAGGTATTATGAAAAGGCTAAATCAGGTTTAGAGTCAGTAGCAACTCTGATCATTAACTTGTTTCAGTAGAAGCTTATCTATCCCATATTCAGCACACCTCCTTCTAAACCATTTATTCGGGCAATATTAACCATATTATTTTTCAGTTTGAGTATAGTTTTATAGTAATGGTGAACTCATGAAGTATTATGCATGCATGTAAACAACACGTGATAGAATCCAGTACATGTAATTTCTTTTTGTTAAGAGATTCCAACCCTTGGAGATCAGAAGAAAAATGGGTTGAGGCAGGATTTCATGGGACAGCCTTTCTCTCTGGCAAGCCAAATGGCCTGGGGGAGCCAGCCCCAGAAAAGGGGCCCTCAGCCCTCCCAAACCTCCTCCTTCCTCCACGTGAGGGCATCTTCCAGGCTGCTCCCAGCACAGCTGCCTTTGGGCCACTCATGTTGGGTATCACAGTGGCTTGCTGAGGTCACAGTGGCCACAGCTGCCCCGCCTTTGCCCACGGGCCCTATAAAACAGGACCCCTGCAGCCGGCCTGCCACTTGCTCAGCTACTCAGTCCTCTGAGAGCCAGGGTACATGGCAGGAAGAAAGCTAGAGAAGGAGGAAGGCGAGTGGCAGCCCTCCTCGGTGTGAGGACAGTGAAGCGGTCTGAGGAAGCACCGAGGATGGCAGCTAACGAGAGGAAGATGTAGCATGGGCAGAGGGAAAACACCTCCGGCACAAAAGACACCAGTGCCTGGGGGACATCTGGTGCTCGGCCCACAGCCACATCAGCGATATCACTGGCACTGCAGTGATAAAGGGAATAGGCTGGCCCCTCAAACACACAGCAGCAGGGGGCCTGGGCCTAACCAGTGGTGCAGTGGGGGTGTGGAGCAAAGGCAGGAGCATGAGGCAGACAGCCGTGGGGAGCAGAGGCGTGCCTAGCAGCCAGAACGCAGTGCAGGACCCAGCCGTGGCCGTAAAACAGACAGCAGTGTTTCCATGCCTGGAAATGAACTGGGCAGTGGCATGGGGCTGCCAAACACCCGGCAATAAACTCTTGCTGATTCTCGGAGGCTGTGTGAGTGCTTCTTTCCCATCCACCAGCCCTTGTGCGAGAGGTGGCAGCCCTTCTGCACAGAGCCTCGAGGAAGAGCACAAGAGAGGACCCAGCTTCCCTTGGGGTGCTGCGTTGGGGTGACAGGAGGAGTCCCCGAGGGCCACCATGGGCCTTTAACGTTTGTTAAAACAGACCGAGGGGTGAAAATAGTAGCATGTAAGTGATTATAGGTGGCTAATTTCTTATATTAGGAGTGAGTTTCTATATCTGAGTAATTGATAGTGACAGACATGGAGAAGGCTGAGGTACTCAGCCACTTCTTTGCCTCCATCTGCACTGGTAGACGGGCTTCCCAAGTATTTCGTTTCCCTGAACCCATAGATGGGGGTGTTCAAGGCTGAACGTGGTGCTTAGGGACATGGGTTAGTGGGTGACACTGGTGGTAGGGGAATGGTTGGACCAGAAGATCTTTTCCAACCTTAATTTTTCTATGATTCTATATATGGCTTGCTTCATACGATGGTTTGGGTATCCGTCATAACTGGTAAAGTGTTATGACTGGGCAGGGCATGCCTCCCAGAATTTATTAAATACATTTTTGAATATGAGTACTACAAGATGTAAAAGCCAGATGGAAAAGTTTATAGGTCTGACTGGTGAATATAAATGGCGTGGGGCTGATACATTCTTGAATCTTTTATTGAACAAGATTAAGGACACAAATTTTAAATGCCAAGGGCCAGAACCACAAGCAGACTTGCTTCCCTAGCTCTTGTGGTGATGTGCGAGGGATGTGCACGTGTACATGTGTAGATAGCCTGGCAGATGCCTTATTTGTAAGGCTGAAAACTGTTAGGAAATTAGGTAGTGTGGTGACTACATACAGATCAGTATTTACCTGCAGAAGTACACAAAGGGGAAAGAGAGCACTTGAAGATGGTTTATCATTTGATAGAGGCCCTGGATATGAATATAATCTCCTGTTCCCAGCAAAACACTTGCCAATTCCAACAACAACAAAAAAGGTTAGAAATATATATATTTTTTCCTCATTTCTTTTTTTTTTGTAGCTGCCTTCATCTTTGTAAATAATTTCTCTTGCTCCTTGGTATTCAGCTCTCCTCATACATAAACTTCAAACTCTGCACCAAGAAGCCAGTTCCATACACACTTAAAACTTACCGAAGTCATTGTAAGACTTGAGTTTTATGCCTAAAATCATTTTATTTAAAACACCTGAAGATCATTAAGGTCTTTGTGTCCTCTCCTCTGTTCTTTTTTATTATTATTATTATTAACAACAATACATATGTTGTCCTTGCAGATTCTAAATATGCATTGGCAAAAGATCTAATTGCTATAGTGGTGGAGTTCAGACGTATTTCAGGGGCACAACACAAATCTGCTGCCATGCAGAGCAGTGCATCACTGCAGCAGCCCCACAGGTACACGGAGGTTGGTACAGGTCACACACGATCCTGGAAAAAGCTAGGAATTGTATCTTTGCTTTCCATTTGCACTGTATTGAACAAATAACTCTTTGAAACCTTTCAAAATTAGAAGATGAGACTGTAGTCTTGTTTAAAAATAACCTTACTCTCACGTAGCCTAGGGCTGATAACTAGTGTGCACAAGGTCTTTCCATCAGTGCAGTATTCGGATTTGCCTTTTGCTGGACAGAAAGAACAGCAAACATACAGGAAATTAAATGTCA